>JYDO01000269.1:0-24869 GCA_001447755.1 Trichinella papuae | reverse complement strand
AATAATTTTCTGAAATTTCAGCAGACCAACACACATGTGTTGCAGTTAAATTTCCCCTAAGCTAGGCAAAAGCATTTTCAGTTTAATCTGTGCATTAGCTACGTTACATCTAAGAAATTTTTCACAGATCCTCGATGTAATGTTTTGTGAGTACATACTGCACCACATGCTTCTTAACTTTCCTAACCTAACTTTCACGCTACCCTACAGAAGCTGGCATTTCAATATTTTTGAGTTCTGTGATACCATAGAAATGCACAAGCTACAAATTGAAGCAATAGTATTAGTGGTCTGGAATTTTTACAATGCTTGTCACTTTTTTATTTTCTCATTGTATTAAAATCACCTTTAGTTACTCATCAGAACAAAATCGTCTGACAAACGGCAAGGCATCAAGACAAACGGTGTCTGGCTACACAAATCTCATATAATTGCCAGCTAAAACGTAATTTATCTGATAAACTCGGATAAATAAAAGTAAACATTTTGAAAACGGGATGAAAGCGATGGACAGCGCCAAGCTGTTAAAGCAGCTTCAAATTCACTCTGCAGTGGACATCGCGTTCTTTGATGTCAGCATTTGTGCGCCATTTTTGTGTGATTAATATTATTGTGTCAGAACCAACAAAAGGCATTACTGCCACAAGAAATATCACAAGTTGATCTTCTATTGTAGATAAAGTGATACATAAAACTGAATGTTGCAGCAGTTATTAAAAATGGAATTCAAAACCGTTCAATTTATTTTTGTTTGGTGTTGCGTTTGAGTTCAGTGCTTTGCGTTCAAGAGTTATTAGATGATGGGCGAAACAACTGTTAGGGCACATTCCATAGTATTTGCTTGCCTGTTGTAATGAACGCTATCGTGAAAGAATATATATCCGTTGAAGACCATCGCCAAAAGAAACCGTATAATCGCGCAACACAAGTGCCACTGTTGCTTCTGGGCGGCACTCTAGTTTGTATCTGGCACCCCTGACGGAGCAAGTTCCAACCAAGTAATCCACGTCAACCGGGTCAGTCAACGGCAGAAGAGACGCACACAACCGGGACAGATTGATATTAGCCACACGGAAGAATACGTCACGCTCATCGATCACCGTGAAATTCAAAATCAACGAGAAATTTCCATTCCAAAGCAGAACGCGCCACGAACGACTAAACCACCAAACCAAACAAATAAGATTTCTTCTGCGCAAAACTTGCACGTTTTATGCTAAACAGCGACGAGTTTAATGCAAGATTAATATAATGTGAGATTTCAGTTGGATACTTTTCGCAGTGCAGCGATGGCTGTGCCACTTGATGCTAAAGCCATGCAACATTTATTTTCTCATATTGCATAGTTAATATGAACAGTGTCATTCAACGAATTAATGCTTCGTCGATATATATATATATATATATATATATATATATATATATATATATATATGTTACGCCTAATGTTGAAAATTGCCTATTATCAATAATAGGCAAGCGAATTGCCTATTATCAATAATAGGCAATAAGCATTTGCCTAATATTGAAACAACGGCTCACGAGCCACGCTGTATGTTGAAATGCTTTTATTAATCATATTCATATTTATTGTCAAAAACAAATGTATCGCGCGATGTTTATACATTTTTGCATGGTCACAACGAGAATTTCATATTAGTCTTTTTCTGCTGCAACTGCATCGACCAGATGAGCAGCTGGATAGACACATGGACTTCACATATCCATGGCCGTCAGTAGCTTTAGTTACTGCAGTTCTAAGAGGAATTTCAGCGTCAGGTACTTCATCAATTGATAATAAATTTTCTGATATGACTTGTAAATCAGCAGCTGCAAATTTGGATGACAATTTTCCTTCTCTGCAGCCAACAGTGTACAGTCCTTCACATTCCGTCATGATGACTACCAGGAAATTTTTTAGATCCGCAGGTCCACGGTTCACATCTGACACTCTGAGTGTAGCAATCTGACTTATATGAAGCAGTTTTAACATTTTCATACACCGTCGTGTCGTTTTTGCTGCAGCTGCTTCTTTTTGTGCTTTTATACAAGTTTGATCTTGATGTAGCAAATTTTTCTCAGCAATACTTTCATTTTCTTCATACTTTTTTTTGTCTCTGTCCAAGCTTCTTTCCTCATTGGCTTCTTCCTGAGATGCTAAAAATCCTTCAATTTCTTCTTCTGCTTTGGCTGCATCAACTAGTAATTTTGGCAGAACGTAGGACTCCAGTCCAATTCGTGGCTCCTCGCCAAATGTCACCTTGAATGGACTTTGTCCAGCTGTTTCATGAACGCTAACATTAATTTGCCATTGAACAAATTTCAGTTCCTATGGCATTTGAAAATTCCCAACCGTTGTCGGATTGCAGAATGCTGGGAGCGCCGAACGTTAAAAAGATTTCGAGCAGCTTCGATGGCATTTCTTCCGCCCGTTTTGACTTTAGCGCACTCAAAATGCAGAACTTCGTAAAGTGATTTAAATAAGTCATGATATACATGTTTATAATCACCATCAGGCATGGTTTGAAAATTTATCAAGGACATTGTCACATTGTGACATCACATTTGTACTAACCAGTGGTTTAACAATTAACTTTGGAAACTTTCTAGCTCTCTTCTTATGGCATTCTTCACAAAACGTGAGAAACAAATAGCACGCTTTCTGTGTGACGTTGGCCCATTTATTCTGTGCTTCTCGAAATATTTTTTCTCCACCATGACCAATCTTTTGATGAGCAGCATTGATAAAATCGAACATTTCTTTAGTAAAGGTGATGCGTCTTATTTTATCATACTTGCCCAATCAGATTAGTTTATTTTAAAACTCCAGACTGATATTTTAAATTATAATCACGGACAGATTTTGGACTATCTGATTGGATTCGCAAAATGTCAGTAATTATTTGATCTCGCTGTGAAATCGGAAAAGTCGCTGCATTCTGCCTTTTTCCTTGATCAGAGCACCGAGCTTTTCTTCATACACAGCCTTTTTATTCATCAGTACTTTAACAAATTGGGAAGTGGTTGCCTTTTCCTTGCATATGACTTTCACAATAAGGCCATTTGCCAGCTCAAATTATTTTGAACATATTTGAACCGAATCATTTATTATTTGTTGAATGAAGTGAATATCATTGGAATTCTCAAGCGATACATCATTAATAAAAACATTTCAACATACAGCGTGGCTTATGAGCCGTTGTTTCAATATTAGGCAAATGCTTATTGCCTGTTATCAATAATAGGCAATTTTCAACATTAGGCGTAACATATATATATATATATATATATATATTTGTTTACTTGTTTATTTATTTATTATTATATTTCTATGTATGTAATTGTTTTTAATATTGGTTATTATGTTCATGTTATGATGTAATGAGTGAAGTTCCTTTTAGAACCAAGGCTTCAAAATACATGCTCAACTTGAAGAGATATATCTTAAAGTTGCAAGTTGAACAGTTATGAAGAGGCATATTCATTGCACGAAAATTAATCTTTCACAAATGATGACAAAATGTAAAATCTAAGAAACGACGTCGTTTGTAGCTATGAAGATAGTAGAAGACTCAGAAATAGTGCTAATGCGCTTCTATTCACGGTGTGATGATAATATCAATAATACAATTTTATTATTTAGCATTAAATTCAATCACAGTTGTTTGTCTACTCTGTTGTAGATTTACGTATAGATGGTTTATAAAAGATGATTTAATAGATGTCATTGTTTCTGCTGAAACCTGCAGCTTTCTTTAATTTTTTCGTTCATAGCTCCAGCCTGATTTTAGATTTGCTTGCTTGAAAATTCACAACGATGGAGCTGCTGAATATATCGTTAAAAAGACTTATAACTTACAAAACTAATCTCAATAAGCTTACTGTATTAGTTGAAAATGTTTCCAAATTCATATTTTCAATTACCGTGCTTGTGATTCAATATTATGAAATATTGTAAAAAAATGATACTTGAGCGCAATTTCAGTAAAATTAAATAAGGACTCATTGTAATTTTATATTGTTTTATGGCTGACTATATTGTATCATTTAATTGAATTCACTGGTCACTAACACAACAGTACACATTTATCAATAAGTGTGTATACGTTAAAATGTTGAAAATACATTTTATCATGCAAAGTAATAAAGCACATGTACATAAAAGTAGCATCTCTAAATATAACGAGTATTTATATTACATCATATTTGCGATGAAATCACTTGCCTCAAGCTAATAAGTAAATTGAAAAAGATTTAAAATTTGTGGACATAGTTTAAACTAAACTGAAAATTTTAAAATCTTTTGTTAAACAGAACTTTAAAATAGAAAATTAAGTGAAAATAAAGCAGTTTAATAACATTTATTAGCGTAGATTAAGTCTGAACATTTTGCACAGTCGTGAACACGTTTTCTGTGTATGCTATTAGTTTGGATTGCGAAAATTTTTCAACCTTTCAAAAATGTTTCCTTATTCATTGAAACATTTGATAAAAAGCAGCAAAACGACCGAATATCAAGAACAGTTCAATAAGCAATTTGAACAAATTTTGAATATTGAAAGTTGTCTGAAGCAAACAGTAAAAAGCATACGTCAATTCACTGATCCGAATCCAAGATTCACATTGATGAGCAGCTTTATTGGAGAAAATAAAATTAATGATGCTGAGTTGTTTTCCGATTGTTTATTAAAAATGAAACAGAAATGTATAAATACATCAAGTGAGAAGTTTCTAACTTCTGTAGCTCTTGCTGAAGTAAGAATTGAAGCTGCTAAAATGTTGCGCAATCAACAAATTCAATCATTTTCAATTGATCCACTCAATAAAGTATTAGCAGAGAAAATAGATGCAGTCAAAAAAGAAAAGCTAAAATTAGATCGTGCAAGATATGAATATGATTTAGCATTGGAAAAATTAAAAGCAGCTAGTGAAAAAAATTTAGATCAATTGTACAACAAAATGGAAGAGAAGAAAAAAGCATTCGAAACACAAGCGCACATTGTGGCCCAATGGCTGGATTCGATGCCAGATGTTGAGCAGATGATCGCCAAAAGTGTCCAACAGCTATGCACTTCCAACTATCAGTATCACAAATCTATTATTCAAATTTTGAATGCTCTATTAAAAGAGCATTGAATATTTCCAATGGTAATAATGCATTATCATTTGATAACAATTGACAACATCTACTACTACATCTCTATTTGTTCACTATTACTTTCTAATGCCAAAATTCATTTGTTCTATTCAACAATTTTCAACTGCTTGTTATTTCCTTCTATAAATCTTTTTCATCCTTATCTACGCCATTTCTCTTTATTTCTTCACAAATTTTATTAATATTCAATTATTATTTATACTGAAATTCAAGTTAAATTTGTTTCAAGTATTCAATTCAACCAAAAGAAAGCATTGCGATGACGCTTAATAAACATTGAATTGTTATTTATTTGCATTTTGTTGGTTGCAAAAATTCAAATTTTGAAGGTTTGATTCACAGAATAAAAATCGACATTGCAGGTCATTGTTTTAGACTTTACAAATAAAAAATTGAAAATTTTCTCTATCATCTTTATTTGCATTGGGTGTTTCATAAATGAGGCATGCCAATATGACCAAAAGGCTTTTCCTTTGTATATTTTCCAGAACAATGTTTTGTATCTTCTTCTTTTTACTTGGAAAATAAACATTTTATATAATTTTCTTTATGGATTCAGATTGTTATACTCATGGAACAATTATTTAATTAAACATCTGTACAAAGAATGTTTGACTCCATTATACTATAAAAGCACTGTTTTACAAAATCAAAATCATCCTCTTCACGAAATCACAATTAATACAATGTCAGTTTTAGCAGCTTTTATCTTCTTTTTCATGGCAGTTATGCCTGAAATCAATGCAGATTCGGTATGTTGATAAAGTTATACAAAGTTTAAATTTATTCACCTATTTCTATTTCATTCAAATCAGTGTTTTATATAGAACATGCAAAGTTCACCAAATGAAGCATATTTGAAGATGCATAATTATAAATTTAATATAATTTTTAAATTTTACTTTAAATGCATTGTTTCATGATTCCATTTTATATTGGATCGCTTCCACATAAGAGCACTGATAAAATGTAGCATTGTTAATCACATTCTTGATAATAATAGTGGAATGATAAATGTAGTAATCATTGCTAAATATTATGCATCGTTAAATTAGTTCATTCTCTATAATGATCAATCGTTTAGAGTGCATTGCAAGAAGCCAAAGAGTACATTTACGCTTTTGATTCGCAAGGCGGCAGGGGTAATTTCCGTAAAGTTGTCAGTGTTAGAGATGTCGACAAAAGTGACGGATTATCCTTAACGTTGGACGCTCTTCCAACTACGTGCCCAGTTTCATCACAAGTATGCAAAACTTTACTTTAATGTAAAACCTTTAAAGCGTTGTTTTATTTCAGATGACTCTAGATCAGGTGTATTCAGATGCGTGCCCCACCACGACTGAGGAATACGACCAAATAGAATGCCGTTTGAAGCTTGACCAATCTAAATCTGGCCAAATTGAATGCACATATTATGCATCGTAAACTATAATGATAAATTTATTTAATGCGATATTGATGTAGAATTGCAATCTGTTGTTTTGAAGAAGAACATAAATAAACTCCAATACTATTTTACAATTGCATCTTTATTCTTCTGGAATTTGAATGTATTCATATTGTTGTACAGCAAATATTTTATGGTTTTATTACAAAAGATAATATGAAAAATACTTATGCTTGAAATTTCGTAAATGAACATTAATTTAATAAGACACCGTAACAAAGCATAGATTCTATTATTTTTAATCAAAGAGACATTCGAATATCCAAATGAATAATAAGTGTTTTTTCTGGTGTATGAAGATAAATTTTCCGTGCGTAGTACTTTTGCATATTTTAATTTCGAAGAATTTTTCTGTATATCAAATTAGCAATGGTAAATTTTTCTTTATATCGAAGAGTTATTTTATTGTTTCGAATTTGAATTAAAAAATTAACCTCTAGTTTTAATATTATAAATCTGTATACAACATAATACATATGTACATTTGTAGCGCCCATTATAGGGCTTTATTCCTTTCCTGATAACAAAAACTGACATAAACATTTATCACTAATTCACTCACATCAACTTACTTCAACAGTGTTGTCACTTTGTAAAATATATATATATCAGTGTTTAATTAAACGTTATGCTATGTATAACTGTTATTGTAAAATATGAGACTGCAATTTTGTAATAAACGCTTAAATGAACAACCCAATTAATCCACAAGGACAGCACATGCCTTTTTTTTCATTTTATACACTGGTTTGTTACTTTTTGTTTGAAATTTAACTAACGAAACAGAAATACTTTAATTTTTGGATTCTTTTTTAAGTCCTTGAATTTTTCTTTGTCTTTGTAATTTATTTATCAAAAAATTATTTGATGTTTAATGCTAGTAATGTTAGAAGTTTAATTCAAAGTTAGTATTTTAATTAGTTTTAGATTGCAATAACGTCACAGAATATTAATGTAATTTATTGAAGAAAAAAATGATCAATAAAATGTATTTTTAGCACATTATAAGAAATATCTATTATCATAACTGTTTGCTTATTTTTAAATGGAAAAGCTTTTTATACTTTAAAAAAGGTAAAGCAATTAACTTTAGTATAATTTTAATTAACGTCAACTTCGAGCAATTACTTTTTCTGTTTTCATTTAGCGAAATAAAATTTCACTTTTCTTAAGTTTTATTATTTCCAATGGACAATGAAGGCAAGTCGAATCTATTAATAAAATAGGATATATACATTGAATATATAGCAAATAATGTCTTTGTCTAATAATATTTGCTTTCATAACGCAGTGTTCATCAGAATGGTTGAAGTTGAATGGCAAAGAGCAACTAGCAGAAATCCCAATTTATACAAAATTGTTAAATGTATAAACAAAAAGAATTTATTCAGACGCACAGATGAACCAGTGGAAAAATATCATATACTTGAAGTGTATTATGCAAGAAAAGAAGTGTAACTAACTTATTCAGTACAGCGGTGTTTGTTTCCATTTTAAAAGAGACTATATAAAAAGGTTGATGAATTGAATTGCAATTTTGAAAATTCATCTTATGAACAATAATTTTGATTGCTTCGGCTTTATTGACTTGATCTGCCATGGATCCAATGTGTGATCCAGATAATCCAGTTGAAGTTCTTTTCTCAGAGGTAACAAAAGCGGCTTACGTGATAAAAGATGCAGTTGTGAAAACACCATGCTTAAAAGCGGTCAGATTGTCTGAAAATATTGGTTATCAAATTTATTTAAAACGTGAATTTATGCAAGAAACTGGAAGTTTCAAAGAACGCGGTGCTCGTTATGCGCTTTCGCAAATTCCAATAGAGAAAAGAAAAAATGGCGCAATAGCAGCTTCTGCGGGAAATCATGCACTTGGTTTAGCTTTTCATGGAAAAAATTTGGGCATTCCAATTACTGTTGTAATGCCGATCAATGCTCCACTGATGAAAGTCAACTTATGCAGATCGTTGAAAGCGAATGTACTTTTAAAAGGTGAACACTTGGGTGTGGCAAAAGAAGAAGCATTATTAATATCACAAGAAAAAGGTATGACATATATCAATGGATATGATCATCCAGACGTGATCGCAGGTCAAGGAACCATTGGTTTAGAAGTTGTTGAACAAGTTGGCAATTTTGACGCCATTGTTGTTCCAGTGGGCGGAGGTGGTCTAATTAGTGGCGTAGCTTTAGCGGTTAAAAATTTACGCCCGTCGGTGCAAGTTGTTGGTGCAATAGCGGAAAGTTGTCAAACTTTCAGTGAATCGATGAAAGCTGGAAAGCCGACTACAGTAACACTGCGTCCCACACTGGCCGACGGTTTAGCGGTTCCAACGTTTGGTTGTAATGCTTTCAAAACAGTCCAATCTTTGGTGGATAAAATAGTCAGCGTTTCTGAAACATCCATATCTGTTGCTATATTGCAGTTGTTAGAAACTGAAAAATTGATCGTCGAAGGTTCCGGAGCAGCGGGCTTTGCAGCGTTGATTTCTGGCTTACTTCCTGAACTGAAAGGTAAAAAAATTGTCATAGTATTAAGCGGTGGAAACATCGATACAACTGTTCTTTGCCATAGTTTGCGTCGTGCTATGGCACTGGAAGGTCGTCTGATTCGATTTGCAATTAGCATCAGCGATCGTACTGGAGGATTGCAAAAGCTTACGACAGTTTTGGCAAGTTGCGATGCAGCTATAAGAGATATGCATTTTGAAAAAGAATGGGTAACCGGTGACACTTACTGCGATCAAGCAGTATTTGTTGTCGAAACTCACACACCGGAACACGCTTCACAAGTCGAAACTACTCTCAAATATTGTTATCCAGATATCACTTGGAATCAACTGTTTTAAATATCCACCACATCACTGCCATAAATATCATATTTTTCTAACTGCCCACTCACTGCTTGCTCTGTTTTTCAAACTGCCCTCATAGTAAAGTAAAATTTCCAAAAAAAAATGCTCATCATCACTGAAATAGAAAACGAAAAAAATTTTTTGAATTTATTTATATGCGAATCACATTTTTTTAACTAGAAAAAAACATAAAGATAAATACAACAAAATCAACGCAAGTCCGCAACTACCTATAAATTTCTTTGCAGATACCAACATTATCATAATATCATTGTATATTTGAAATAATCACCAACAATGTAGCATTGTGTATAAAATAATGGATTATTCGACAACTACAGGCGCAAACTCATCTCGTACTTCCGAAAAATCCCACATGAAATGCGCCGATACAGACAATTGAAATCGACGACATTTTTCTTTCAATTCTTCACTGACAGTTTCTGATGATGCCACAAGAGAAAAGAAGTTTGAAAGACTCTGCGTGAGGAAGTTATTTCTTGCAACAATATCGACAAAAAATTCACTGGGCGTTGTTTTCAGTTGAAAATGCAACACCATAATAAAATCGCTGTAAAAACTGTCAAACTCTCCCAAAGCTTCATCGCAGTTGCAAATCATATCTATTAAACGTTTCCATTGTTCAAATGCTTCATAAACGTGACCAAGCAAAAAGCAAATGTACGCAAATTGCAATTCACCAAGAAGAAATTTCGGCTCTTCATAAGTTGACAGCATTTTACGCAATGCATAACTACGATCCATTGACTTGGAAGTCCGTTCTTCGGGACTGAAATTCTCTGAGCGTACAGTTGGAATTGTTGTAAATTTAATTTCACTTTCAGGTAAAGTATTCATAATTGGAAGTCCCTGAAATAATTCAATTACGTTGAGCTAAAATTGTATATCTATATATGCACACAATTTTACTTGTGCATCTCGAAAACGTGTTCGAACAGGATTTTCTCGATCAACTCGTTGTGCTGCAGAACTAAGATCTTGGCTTTCTTTACTGATCAAATCGCACTGAGAGCTGATTTTTCCATTTATTGGAGACAATCGACTGATCAACGATTCATTAATCAAATAAGAAAGTGAAAACCACTGCTTGTGATTCTCGAAAGGATACGGACCAAGAAACTGATCCATTTCTTTCAAATTTAGACGAAGTCTTTCAACCTGTTCTACATCATTCTCATCAGCAAGATCTGAAATATCAGGCAGCTTGAGAAGATACGACAATTTTTATGAGATAAAACAAAATTCATTTTCAACATTTACCTTCATTCTCTTTATCCCATTTCTTTACCAAAATCTCTTTCGGAGCAAAGTTGTGAAAAAAACCTATCCTTGGAGCACGATCACCATGTTTGCCAAGTGAACTGACATATATAAAATGCACTCCAGGTGGAATCATCTTGATGCCTTTAAATTTTGGACCAGTTGACCATGCATTATAATCAACGCCAAATTCAAATCCATTTGGCAAATCTGGAAACAATGCAAAAGCACCATACTCGAACAGCTGCAACGCTTCTTCCGGTGACATTTGTACTGTCGTTGAACTACCTGCACTTTCAGCTTTTCTAGACGATGATGACATTCTATAAATTCTATTATTAACAGTGAAAAACAATAAATCTAAATTTCAGATTGTCAAAAAAATGTGTCACATATTTTTATCAAATTATAGTTTCATTTTCAAAAAGTTTAAATTTTATGTTTTACAGTTAAAAATTTTACACTGATTAACATTTTACTTGATTCACTTTTCATTTAACAAACTGCAAGCATGAGCAATAAAAGTTATGCTTCACATAAAGTCATGCGCATACTATACATAATTCAGGTTCAATTACAGTAATACATATGATAAAAGTATATTTTATACGAATCTAAATATATAAATGATGTAAAATGATAAAATACATTTAATTATTCATAAATTTTGATAACATATAATTATGAATGATAAACGAAAAATATATAAAAAGTTGCTGAAGAAGCTTTGATAATTTTTTATTTAAATTAAAATATGAATTATTTTAAAAAAATTATTAATTTTACAATATTTTTAAATGAAACATCAAAACTAAAGAAAAAAAAAACAAAATTATATACCATAATTACCTGCATATATTTATTTCTGTAATTGTAGTTCTGTGAATTCACGTGTTCTTTTTTCGGTATTCTGGTTCGTAGTTTAAAATTAGCAGGTGATGTTTAGCACGAATGATTTGTTGGCAGATGATCGTCTTGAATTCTTTAGGAGGTGTTTAGAACCGATTCGAAATAAAATTAGACAGGTATGTTGGATTAATATGGTTAATTATTGAATTGTTTTGCTTTGTTTCAGGAATTTTTTAATCAGCTTGCATTGAGACGAAATCAGGCAATTAATGACAGGCGAAATGATCACACAGCTTCTCACGTGTCTCTATCATCGCAAATGGTTTGATATTACCTTGTAAAACTATTTGTGGAGCATTTCATTGTTATATTATTTGAAAGAATTTATTACAATTCTTTTTTTAAATAATTTCTTTTAAATATTAGTTCTTTATTTTATTTTATTTTATTATTTTTTATATTCTGCATTTTCTGGAAAAGTAATCGTTTTAGGGAAGTCAGAATGAATGTGGTGAAAGTAGTTGTGATCATGTATCAGCTTCGAATGACATGGATACAGATGATTTGAGTTCAGGTAGAATATTTTGTTTAGAGAAAAATTATTTTTTTGCCATTATTCAGTTATTTTAGTACAGTCATGTGACTTTTATGGCGAACAGTTAAATTACGAAAATGCGATGTTGGAAGCGAATGTCAACTATTATGAAAATAATGACAGTTATGTGATATGTCCAATTTGTTTGCTGTAAGTTGATTTATTTTTAATTTTTGATCATATTAATTAAAAAATTTCCACATTTCAGGTGTCAATTGCAGCTGCAAAACGACAGCATTGTTTGTGAGTGTGGATTTAAGCTTCATTCACTTCAGAACAGACCAGTTTCATTGTCTGCATTAAAAAATTGCATTTTCTCAAGTTTGATACTACACGAAGGACAATGTTCAGCTCAACCTGAATTCGTTTCCGTTGCATACGGTGATGGTATTCAATTGTATTTAAAATGTTCGGTAAGTTTTCAAAAATCTGTGAAATTTATGTTAATGAGTTTGAATTTCAGTTTTGCGGTGTAGATGTTCCGGTATATTAGAGCAAAGAAATATTGAATTGTATTTTATGGACTTTTAATGGGTGAATTTTAACGTATATAGTATTTATTTCGAGCATTAATTTTACACCTTATTGTAATACTTAAAAATAATTGACTGGTATTCTTTTTAAAATTGTGTGAGATGTTTTGTGTTTGAAAATGTCATTCTCGCGCATTGTTTGTCCACAACTTGCAGAGTGATTTTTTTTAATCGAAATTCTGAATATTTTAAATTATTAAATGGGTGAAAAGATGTTTATTATATAAAAAATTCAATGAACAAATATACAAATAATCATTCATTTCTTTTGTTTTTTCCATTGTTTTTTCAAAGATAAAATTGCCTCATATTCTGGCAATTTATTGATGGAACAAAGGGACAATATTCGATTTAAAGCTTCTTCGTTGCGTTGTTGAAATGCCAAATTTGCCGCTGATTCATAATTTCTAGAAAAGGTGTTTAAAAGAAAAAAAATCATTTCAAATCTTTTCAATCGACAATTTACTTCAGTATGATCAACGCTTCGAGGCGGTCGTCTGCGGTCACTTTGGAAAAATATTTTCGCGCTTCTTCCTTGTTGCCGTACTTCATGCATTCTTGGATGAAAGGCTGAAAAGCAGAATTTGTCAATTTCATTTTGAAAATAGAAAAACAAATTATCGTATGCGTTATAATTATATTATATAACAAATACCAAATATCCGATCAGTGGTTTTTTATGTTTTGCAAAATTTTCCAAATCTTGCCATCTGGATGCTTTGGCAAGCGCTCTCATTTTCCACCAGCATAATCTGTTGATAATTTCTTGATGAGATAAATTTGATTTTCAAAAAAAAAAACAATACAAAAATTATATAATAATTTTATCCTTTACTGGCGGTCAGAAATTTTGAACTCTTTCTTTGCCATTTCCACATAATTGCATTCATTGGCACAGATCAGCCATTCTACTGTTTCTTGAAGTGAACAATCGACAAGTGATGATGAATCGTTGAATTTTTCTGCCAGTCCTTCTTGCAATTTCAGCAATTTGATATTGTCACAAAGTTGGCTGACACAGAAATTCTCTTTTGCAAGATGAAAACATTTTTCAGCCAATTGCAACGTCTCAACTTTATCAGTGATATCGAAAACCTGACCACATTATGCAAAAATAATAAATATTATTATTATTGAAATATGAAAAATTAATCAAGTTAAATACAGGAGCATTTGATGCTTTCAAATGATACAACGCTTGACCAATGAAATCATCGGTTTCTTCCAAAAGAAATCGAAAATTGTCCACATTTATTTCTCGAACAAACTAGGAAAAAAAATTATGAAAACAAATAAATTATTATGTGACATTTCAACTGTAAATATATTTAAAAAGAAAACATTTATTGCAGTGAACAATCAAATTTGCTTGCTTGTTGTTGTTGTTGTTGTTGTACTTACGGATTTGTACAAGGTGAATGGTATTGGAAAATTGCGCATAATCAAGCTCAAATCGGAGATTTTTTCAAACGATTCTCTCAAATGAAGAATAACAGAATAAACTATAAAAAAACACAAATGCAAAAATAAACAAACAAACAAATAAACAATGGCAAGAAATCACTTAATTCCGGATCTTTACTCTGCGCTGCTTTTGAAAGAGCCTTTTCATTGCGATTCAACTTCATCAGCATGAAAACTTGACGTTCGAGATTTTTCTCATAATTCAACAACTGAATATGCAAATACCAAATAAACAAACAAATAAATAAACAATCTAGTTTACTTTTGTCGCAAGATCCATTCGTTTGTGTTGAGCAGCAATTTCGGCAATACTAGCGAACGAGATGTCTGGAAATTCGGTTGATTTTTCTTTGATTCTATCGACAATTCTTTCATCACTGATCGACTTATCACGAACAATTTTCGAAGCCCAATGCATAACTATTCGATTGACTCCAATTCCACTGTCCAAACTGAAAATGAACAAACTAACAAACAATTAATAATTCATAAAAACAATAATAATAATTAACCGTAAACAACGACAACAACTAACTGCCAACGGATATTGTTCTCGAGCAATCAATCTGTTGATTAAATTTGGTAAAGTCAATGATTTCAACCTAAATAACAGTAAAAAAAAAAGTTTTCATTCAAACAATACTAAACAACTTGCTCTTCAATAAAATAAACAACGGATTTACTGTAGATAAGAGATTGGCATTGCGAAATTGATTTCACGAATTGCATTCAATATTCGCAACGTTCGACACGCGTTTGTGTAAGCATCAACTTCAACAGTTGGAACGAAAGATTTTCCAAAACTGGCTGCCTGAAATGGTGAAACTACAAGGGGAATTTTTCGAAATAAAAAAAAATATTTATGCATATTAACCAAAAGAAGTCGTTTTTGTATAGATGGATCGAAAAAATGCGTTGCTGCATCGATGCACGTTTGAATAGCATCCGGTAATTGATCCAAAATTAAACGTATATATTCGAATGCTTTGTAATTATTTGCCTGAAATGAAAACTGTATCAATATAATAATAATAAAATTATTTATTATTGTACAATATATTCAGCATGAGCAACAACGAGAAAAGCAGCCGGTGACAACGAACCCACTCTGAATATTTCAACAGCAGATTCTACAAAATTAAAACATTTTATAAGTAATTAATATTTTATTTCAAAAAAGAATAAAACAATCTTTCTTATTACTGTTAACACAACGTATAAATTCGTGCTTATATCGTGAATAAATTCGTAATCCATCTGGCTCTTGACAAACTGCAAACGACGAATCATCACATGAAAAACTGAAAAATAATTCCCCTTTTTTTCATCAATTAAAACAACATCAATATGATTTCATTTTTATATTTAACTTCATCGTATCATTAACAAGGCCTGTCAATGAGTAGCTGTTTCCTTCGCCGACAAATATTGCAAAATCGGTACACCTGAACAAAATTATTTGAAATATATATATATATATACATATCAATAACAATATAATAATTATTTTTCATCAATAAAAATTCTCTTTACCAATAAAAGCTGCATGGCATAGCATACGGCGTGCAAAAAAATTCACAATGAAATATCTAAACATGCAAACATTTTTTATTCAGTTGCACGGCATTTATGCAATAGTTGAACTCAATCCATTAATATTCAAAATTGTATGCACAATAAAATTATGCACTTTAAAAAATAACAACAATATAAAATAATACTTTGAAATCTGATGAACATATTTGTACAAGACTTTCATCGGACATGAAGGCTAGCTTTTCTTTGTCAGGAGATAAAATAACTGAAGTATATTTTCGAACCGGTGTAGTAAACGGCGGAATCTGAAAGCAATTTTCAAGAAAATATTCATTTTTGATAATTTGATTGCAATATTGAAAAATTCTTACAATTTGTTCCGAAGCTAATTCTCTGGATAGGACATAAATTTCATTATCAAAAGCACAAATCACTTTTGTTTGACGCTCTTTACTTATCACAACCCAACAGCTTGGAATGATAGATTTCCCTTCAATATGAAAACAAAATATGAAATATAACACAAATATTTCATTCAATTTACCATGCACTTCTCTTGTTCTCCAAAGTTTCGTCTGTTGAACATCGTTCACTAGGTAAAAGCGAAGCGTTTTGCACAACACCGCTAAGCCTGTACCATTGCCAAATGAGTGAAAAGATTGACAAGAAATAATTTTCATTTCCATAGCTTCCTTTATGAAAAATAATTTAATTGAACAATTATTTATATTTATATTCGTCTACTTTTCCCATGTTAAAGTGATTTCTCAATTTCTCTTCACCACTTGGAGAATAAACTGAAACTTTACCAGAACTTTGTACGCAAATCAAATCTTCTGCTCTAGTCCAATTCATATATAACAGATCATCATTTTTCCACTGAAATGAAATTTCCATCTTTAAAAACAAACTTTAAATACGGTGAATAATAAAAGTTACGATGAATTTGGAAATAAATTTTCCCGATGGATTATACAATTCAACGTATTTTCGACGTGTTTCTGCATCATCATTCAGTATCGCTAAACATGAGTTAACTGTTGAAAGCTAATCAAAAAACATTATTATTATTTAAAATCATTAATTTAAAAACTATTTAAAGTTGCAACTATTTTATAAAATTGTAATATTTTTCTCTTTTTTTCTGATCTGCAATATTTAAATTTAACATAATGGAACAAATGATTACCTATATTTCCACCAAATGAACACGCCGCATATTCATTCAAATGAAACTTTCCAATATTCCATGTTAAATCATATATTTTAAGTTTCCTTGAAATGAATCAAATCAATTATACAAAAATAATTGTAAGTGTAAAATCATTACTGAAAAGTTTCAGTTCCCAATGGGAACCAATCTGCAGTTTGACAAAACATTTAATCTAAAATGGAAACAATTATTTAAAAATTTGTAAAAATTTATCAAAAATTTAATTATCATTTTAAATAAATCAGCTAATCAAAAAAACAAATACTGCTGAAAACAAACAGTACCAGTATATTTCAAATATAAGATAAATCAAACAATTTTTTATCTTCAAAAACAGTACATTATTTGATTAAGCATTTGGAATATGATATTCAAAAATGAATAAATCTACAGGTAAGAAATTTAACATTGAAATGGCAAACAAATATAGAAAAGTTATTTGCAGATTTGTAACAACTTGAAGAATTTACAGTTAGCTAGATAATCAGGTATTATCTTAAAATTGACTAGATCGACAATAAAATTTTTGCTGAAAAATGAAATTATTATGAAATTACTGTTCTATAATTGTACATTGATAAGCATTTATTATTATTATTTATTGATGCCGTCAAAGCAATGAATAAATATAATTTTTTTTTATTTCACTTTTGCAATGAAATACATTTTTCCAAAATCATATGCACAAAGTATTAAAAATGCAGCGTGAATTTAGCATTTTTTTGAATCAAGAATTCAAAAGTATTCTCAAAGGAAAGGTTTAAAATGTACATTTGTTAATTATAATAATAAATTTGAATAATTCAGCTAGTAGTGCTCAATTGCAATTGTGTTATTGCTTAATAGTTTTGTAATAATGATGACAAAAAGTTTCTTTTTAAAAAAAAATTTCCATTTCTCTAAATCGATCATTTTCATATAATCGTAAATATGTTTGAAATGAGTTTATTTTAAATAATGCTCCACGAAACGAATAAGTTTTCAAATTTCAACATTGTGTTGATATGTCAATCATGGAAATTAAATTATCAATGAACCAATTTACAAGATGTTCCATTTCATATTATTATTTGTGCATGGAAATAAATTTTTACTGTTTGTCGAATAGAATATGAAAAGTTTTCAAATGGAATTCTTTTTTTATTTAAATTTCATTAACAAGAAATTTTTGTAAAAATATCATGCAAACGAGAAACATTTTTTATGCAATAAATTTGATTGAAAATTTTAATTAAAAATTAGTTTCAACGTTGAATATTTATGCAGCGTATGTTTGATGAGAATGATTGGAAAATAATGCAACTGTATTGTAAATTTTATTTCAATGAATCATTATACAGAAAATTGTATTGATTTATTATCAGCGGTGAAAAGTGATAATCATTGAAATGTTTTATTACGTTCAAATAAATGATATATTTTTAGAATGTGGAATAGTTTTATGTAAATTAATTCTCATTTCAACAAATTTTATTAAAAATATTTCGAATAATAAAAAAAAATAAATTTAATTAAATTGCAAATGAATAAATTAGTAAATAAATAAATAAATAAATAAATGCAAGTGTCAAATGATTTTGCAGCTACAGAGAAAACATTTGCTGCGTATGGAGCTGGCAGAAACCAGTTGACAAATTTTTGAAGCTAGTTTGTCACAGGAAGGACCAGAAGCACACCGCTGGTGAAGGATTATTCGTCTTTTATCGCTACCCTGTTTATTACTGTGGCAACAAATTTCCGCTTGTCAGCTCTTGTGGGTTACCTGCATCATTGCACAAAATTTCAACTTCTCACCATGCTATTTGCATTCATTAAGCCTCTACATTTATCATCAACTGCATTGTTCAATTGAATCATACAAACAGTACAAGCTGCATTCTTCTACATACAAGCTTGGTGGAATTGATTCAAGTAATTATATTGTTATTCATTATTTCTAATTCTTTTTTTTTTAAAGAAAAATATTCATCCATTTATTCATCTCTCTCTTGGAATTAAATGCAAATATTATAATTTTTAATATATCTAGTATTAAAAAATATGCATCTATAAACCTGTTTCTGCGTTTCAATAGCAAACAATCGTCAAATAAAATACCAAAGCGTATTTGTTTCAATGTTGATTCATATAATCCAAGTTGCTCATATAATTCACTGAAAGTGTAAGTTTTATTATTTTTATTTTTAAGTATAATTTCAATTTTCTTTTTAATATTTCTATAAATATAATGTTGAAATATTTCTTTATTTTTATTGAAATTCAACTATAGCAACTGGAAAACTTTTCTTCGTATAAAAAGCAAATCAACTTTAAACATAATTTCTTCTATTAAAGTAATAATTTCTAACAGCAAGTATTAATTATGTCGTAAATGGTATTATTCGTTTACAAATTATGCAACATGTAGTTAATAAATCAATTGATCAAATGCTTATTTTTACCTTTTATAAATCATATTGAATAAAATAAAAACAAACAAAATATGCATATACCTGCATGATATTAATTAATAATAGTCGTATTACTGATTAAATAAAAGAAAAATCAAAGCTTTTTTTTGCAAGTAAACAGCTTTTCACGTTGACCCTACTAGTAAACTCAGGTAAATGCAAGCCTGGTACAGCTTGTTTTATTGTTTGTTTATTAATCAACGGTTGTTTTCTGCTAAAGAAATATTAATAAATAGCTGATATTAACAATTTTGGACATGTTATAATCGTCACCTTTCATTCGTTCTAGTTTGGAAAAGAAATCAACAAAAGGCAAGCAGTATTCTTTTTATGTAAATATTTTTCACTATTTTGTACCTTTCGCATCACATTTCCAAATAGCCGATACATTTCAAAATAAACAAATAAATAATAATCAATATATACAATTATTCAGTGTTTCATTATTAAAAAAAAACTTTTTTTGTTGCTCTTAAATATATATTTTTTTTTAATGATTGATTGATTGATCGATTGACTGATTGAGTTGCACTTTTACAATGAATAAACGTCTAAATGTGAAATAAATGAATATGAATAATGGCGTTTAAACAAATGTTTATTTTATTTTTTATTTTGTTTGTTATTTTATTTACTGAAAAAAGTGATGAATTTCTTTTACAAATGGAATGAAAGCTTTCTTGTCGACAGTTTAATAAATTGGAATCAAAAAAGAAAAAAAAATAGCATTTTAATATCACTTTTGAAATTTTAATTGAAAACAATAAATACTTTTTTATAAAAATTTTTTTTACGATGAAAAATTAATTTTCATTAAAACGTTATGTTGCTGATGTTCTGTTTTGTTTTTTGTTCTTGAATTTCATTTTTACCAACAGAACAATGTGTCCAATGTCGTCAGTTGTGATCAAATCCAACTGTTGGCAATGTTTTAATTACTCAATTTTTGTTTTGTTGTTCAATTCTTTTTTTGCAATAATTTTACATTAATTAATCAATTTGACAGAATTATGAACATTGATTACAAAGATGTTTGTAAAGTTTTGTGCAATCCTTTTAAAAAAGCAAGCATTTGCGTGAAAATAAATTTGGAAAGATGGCTAATTTTGAAGCGTAATGCAGGGAAAAACAACAAGCAGTAAAATTGAAAATCAAACTTTCAGACGATCAAAAATATTTTCAATAAATGACAAGTTATTGGAATTTTTTAATTTTTTTTTTTGATTATCAGTGAAATCATTTAAAATTGAATTTATTTTATATTCAAATATATGTATAAGTACTTGAAGGTGTAAAATATCAAAAGTTGTTGATAAAAAATGGAAATTTAATGTATTTTCTTTTGTTTTTTTTTGTAATATCACTAAATGACTTCTTTGCATTAGCATTGTTTAGAAATATAAAAAAATATATTTTACGTGATATTATGCCTGTGCAAATAACACATCACTTTTAATTTAATCGAATACGCACATATATATGTCTTATTTCTACTGTTGTTTGCCATGGATTTCATGCGCTGCAGTCGTATCGTGATATATTTAATATAGAAACAAATATTCTGTATTCTGTATTTGCTCTTCTCAATTCAGTATCATTTTTCGTTCTTGTATTTCTTAAAAAAACTGAATTGTAATTTAATATTTTGTTTTTTTAATTTATCACATTTTAAATAGATAGCGTTGAATTTTATAAACTATTATTTTGAAATTAAAATTTATTTATTTACTTGTTTAAAATATAATTTGATATTTAATGAAAATTTTTATTTTTATTTTTTTTTGGTTGAAATAAATTTTGAAACTTTATATGGTATTTATTTGATTAGCAAGTACAACTGTTTGTTTGAATTCAAGAGAAGTTAATTTAATATATTGAAAATGTGATTCATATCTTTCGTGTGTTTACTTTTACTTGCTCTGGTTTCTAATCGCTAAAGTGGACAAAATGATCATGTATAATGGTGCAACAGTTTTTCGTTGACACTGACTGATAATGCTGTTTTCTTTACAAGCAAACGTCATGCTCATTTTAAAGTTGAACTGTTTGCAAATGTTGTTGCACTTAATTTTACCAATAACAAAAATTTATACACATCTCAAAATTGTATGAATTGAATTTTGTTATTTTTTTCTTTAGCAAAAGTGAAAAAAATTGAATAATAATATTTCAGAACTGTAGCGGGTGTTGTTGTTGTTGTTAAACAAAAGCTACATACTGCCGACAAGATGGATAAGAAGATACCTGAATTGAAATACAATCCGACTGAAATGTTGAAAGCCATTTTGGTTACTCATTTTATACTGATCAGTTTGGTGCTAATTGGCAACTGGGTGCCATTATCTTATTTATTTGTCAACGTGATTTTTTTGGCATCGTTGTTTTGGGCGCACACGTTTCAAGATGGAGATTCAATTTCACCACTACTTCTCTGCTTGCAGTTGCAAGTCTTTTGCATTCTCATGGATATATTAATTATGGGAACTCGTTTTGGACCCGTTTTCCAACATTCGTCAATTGATCAGTTCAGCTTGGCGATGGCAATCATCAACTTGCTTATACGTTTTATTACCACGTTTTTGTTATGGGATATAAGGCGTCGACGTTATAAAACCCAATTTGCCACCGCCGCATCCACACCGCCCGTCGTAGTTAGCAGCACCGGACCTGCAACATTGCCCGTAACACAAAATTGACCATAGCCATTTTTTTGTGGTACAATTTTATTTTCTCTTTCATCTCGCACATTTTTATTAAACAAATTTTGCTATAAATGAAAATTTATTCATTTATTACATTGTTCATCTGTTTCTCTACCCCGCCTAGCCAGCAAAAAACTGATTTCTTACTTATTACTAATTCATTACTGTTTGCATTATTTCTACATTCATTCATTCATTCATTCATTATTGTCAACAGCATTTTTTACAAAAATTAACTTTTAAAAATTATTTATGCAATGTGTGATTTAAAATATTAAAAATATAATGATTTCTCAGTGGTATATTTTTGAGAAAATAAAGCTGATTGACTTGAAGTATTATAAATTCTATCTTCATTAAATTCCCGTTATGAGCAGCTTTTTAAATCATATTCTGTGTTTTTACTTTGTTTTTACAACTAACACACATCACTGATAAACAACATGATGAGCATGATTTATACTTATACAATGAAAACATTAAAATATTCTTGTGCAACAATTTTTTCAATTTACTTCAATACTTGATTATATTAATGATATACAATGAATGCATATTACTTATTTTTATGTTTATTTTTTAAAATTTATTCTAAAAATTAAAATTATAAAATTTTTTCTAAATTACATGCTCTCAATATATGCTTTCTGTACTGGAAATTATTTATTATGACTGCGATGTAGCGGATTCATATGGTTTTTTTCAAAAATTTCAAAATATGTCTATTAATTAAGAATACTTTTAATATTTGCAATTTGCATCATCATTTTAAAACATGGTCTGATAATTATACTAAAAATTACTTCCTCTTATTTGAACTTTTGTTTTTTCATGTATGTTTGATTATTGCTTTATGTTCTACAAAAGATTGTATTTATGCAAGAGTAAATCTATATAAATCATTCAAAATCTGAGAAACTATTACATTACATTATAAACACGAGTGATAAATAAAAACAGATCAACTATGAAATAGATAAGAGAAGTCAAACTCATAAATTGCAGTTGCAAAAACATTTATTAACAATCCATGCTGATGATGAACATACAGATGAATTAAATGAAATTTTAAGCAGACATGAATAATTCCAATATGAAGCGCTATTATTATTATTATTATTATTATCAAACATCAGCATACAATTGGCACATAGCAAGTATACAGTTAGTGAATGCTAATTATAATTCAAAATGATTATAGTGTAAACCAGTGCACAAATAGTGTATTACCAGTATACAACTGGCATATCATAATTATACATTAAAATTAATTTGCAATGCAACTGATGTATTAACAACATAATTCAAAATAATATTCATGTACAACTAGTATACATCCAGCATAAAAAAAGAGAACTACCAGTATGCAGCTAGTGTACAGTCACTATGCAACAGGTGTACTGCCAACATACAACTACAGTGCAACAGTCAGAAATAAAAAGAATTTTGTCATACAACCAGTATGCAACTAGTATACTAGCAGTATACAACTGGTGTACTTCCAGAATAAAGTGGCAAACTACAAATATGCAATAGATGAATAAGCAGTATGCAACTAGTGTACCACTAGCATAAAATTAGTTAGCTACTATTGAATATCAAATCAATTTAGATTTATACTGTTATATATATATATATATATATGTGTGTGTGTGTGTGTGGGGGGGGGTGTGGGTGTGGAAATTATAAGCCTAAATACTGCTGGGGAAATACATTTAGCATAAAATATATTTGAAATACAACTGATGCTAAAAAAAGTATAAAACCAGTCCACAAACGATATGGAACATCTGCACAATGAGTGCACATCTGGTATAAAAACGTTGCACAAAAGTATACAACAAGCACAAAACAAAAATACAATAAATATACAACTGACATACAATTAATAAAACCAGTAAATAAAATGTATGGTGTTGTTGAAAAAGTGATCTTTGAATGCATTTAGTAAAGCAGTAGAATCCCGTTAGTGCGTTCATCTGGGGACCTGAAAAAACGGACGTACTAAGCGGGAAAACGTAGTAAGCGGGAAACATAATCGAGTCATTGGAATCCATTCATACATTGCGTGCAGTAGTTTCATTCAATTTGTCTTAGTGAAAAAGTTATCAGTAGTAGTTCTGGAAATTTTCCACCCTGAATTTGCTTGCGGTTGCTTAAATTTTCATCATTGCAAGCAGATTCTAAAGTCTTCCACTTCGCAAGAATCCTGTTCAACGTTGATGAAGGGATTTTCATCATTCGTGCAATGTCGATGTTAGGGTTTTCATCAACCGTTTGTTTGAATGATCTGAAGTTTCTGAGCAGTCGTAATTTGGCGCGGTTCTTTTTTCTCCATTTTGAAAGCCCTGTCGCCAGATAATAACGGCAAATTTTCACATGCAGCTTACCTCGTTTTTACTCACAAACAACCAATTATACTACGCATACCGCCAGCGCCACCTAGCACAAACAACAACAAACGTAAGGCGACAGTGGCCTGGAGGCATTCTCCCACGCTTAATCATGCTCAGTACGAATTTGTGTTTGTCACGTGCGATGGCTTTGTTGTATACAGTAAAATCATTCGTTCCAATTGTCATAGTGTGTGACAATCAGTGCAGCAATTACGTCATCAAAGTCCAATCACCATTACAAATCTGAACGTACTAAGCGGGATTGCCGAGCGTAATAACGGGGTACTTATTACGTACATGTTATATAAATGGAGTCGGGACTTCAGAAAACCAGCGTACAAAGCGGGAAAACGTGCTAAGCGGGAACGTACTAACGGGATTCTACTGTAT
>JYDO01000268.1:0-25599 GCA_001447755.1 Trichinella papuae | reverse complement strand
ATCTATCCATAATAGGGATTTATCAAACGTTCTGTGTTATATTTGATTAATTTGCATGCTTGAAAGCTGTACTCAAGGAGTGTCTGACGTAGTCGAGCTTTACCCACTAACGGATTCACCTCAGCTTGTTTCATTTCACAGAAATATTTTCCAGAAACACCGTCCAGTTCTTCCGACAGCAAACAGTACAATGGTGTCTGGGCTCCATCTTTGGCATCTTTCAAAAAATACCATAAAAATGGTGCTAGTACAGATTGGACAGTGGAATTGCCGAAAATTGGCAGCTGACGAAGCAATGGCGTATTAATAATTCCTGGATGGCAAGCGTTGATTGTTACTAGCTTGCTTTCACGTCGAAGCATCGGAGCACGAGTAACAGTATGCATTACCTTAAAAAAGTGCAATCAACAATTTTATATTATTATATTGTCTGTATTGAGTGGATATACCTGCGCCAGTTTACTTCTTCCATAAGCTTTTAGTGAATTCCAATATTCAGGGCGGTCAATCTTGTAGATATTCAAATCCTTTATCCAAATGTGGGCATTTGAAGAAACTATCACAATTCGACCCACGCCACGGCACTTTTTCAACAGAGGAAGTAAACTTTCACACAAAAGAACAGTGCTTACATAATTCACCTGCCAAATGTATTCATGCCCGTCCTTTGTCAGCCGATATCTCGGAACATACATCACTCCTGCATTTAATACTATTCCATCTAATGTGTCCGTTAAATCTTTCAACTTATCAATAAAATCCCGCACTGATGCCATGGAGCCTTGATCTAATTCTAAAATGTGAAGACGATCCGCTGAACAACCCAGTTTCACCAGGTCGTCAACGGCGCGGATTCCTCTTTCCTTAGAGCGGCAAGCCATATAAACCACAGCACCTGAAATAACAAAAAAAAACACCTACAACATGATGATAAATTGATTCGCAACATCTGAACATAAAAACATTCAATTTTGAAATGAAACCAAAAAAATGCAGTAAAAATACTTATTCAAATAATGATATGTCATATATAATTAGTTATGCATGTTGTATTTCTTTATCAAATACCTCTATAGTTCAATTCTCGAACAATTTCTTTACCAATACCGGAATTGGCACCAGTAACCACATAAATTCTATCTTTGCAATTTTCTTTGCCATCAAATTGAGCACCTTTGAAGTAGAAACTAAACAAATAAAGCTGAAAAATGTTCAACAGTGCAAAATAACATTCAGTATTACCGCCCAATGACCACACAAAGAATTGAAATAAGAACCAAAATTGAAGAAAGAAATTCATAAAAACTAACCATTTCAATTTTCTCAAACTGCACCACCACTGCACTTATTAAAAATCACTTACACTTTGCTTATAATTTTACGATAACTCAATTAAAAGATAATCAAGTTCATTACTCAGTTTGTAATACGTTCATGGTTTTCTAACGTATTATTCAGACCAGTAGCGCAAAATATCTTACATATATTAATTAAAAAAAATTTTTTTAATAAGTAGTAAATGTGCTACAAAACGTAAATAAGTAAAAAATCACATAAACAATTGATTCTCAACAAATCTCATCTACAATCTAACAGTGGATTACATTTATTTTTGCGGATTATGCTAATCAAGCGTCTTTCTCGATTACCAGATCTTGACATATAGTTCCCTGTTTAACCATACTGTGATCCCCTCAAGGGTGTACTGTCTCATGAAGAAAGTGATCATGCAAAACTGCTGCAGTAGAATTTTTTCCTGGACAGCATCACACTTACAACACAACATCCGCAAACAAGTTTATAATTTTTTACACCTTCTCTCTATATTACGTCATACTTGCCGATCAGGATCGTCCATTTAATATGATATCTTTGCAATTTATTTTTTTGCACACTTGTAAATGCGTTTGGAAAACGAATTGTCAACAGATGCACTGGAGAAATTGACCAGTATTCATTCAGTATGTTCAATGCATTGTGTTTCAGTTTCAAGTTTTAAAAAGCATTCAAGCAGTTTTGTTGATAATGGAAAATATTTCAAATAAAATATTTTGTGTTGCATTTGTGTGACAAATGCAATACAAGTGTAAACTTCACCACAAAGAATATGTTTTAAAAACAAAACTTCAATGAATGTCGAATTTCATAAATTTTGATTGAAATAAATCCAATATAATTCACAAATAATAAATATTTTTGTTATTAATTTTACGTCACTACTTTGAAACTTACGTACTCCTAAATGGAATATTTTTACCAATGAAATGAAAAACTATTATAGCTAATCATAAGTGAAAGTTTTGAATCAATGAGTAATTAGATAAGACAAACCAATAATGCAGTGACATGAAAGTCCAATAAAATACCGCGATCAACGACCACTAAAAAACTTGGTAAAAATTTTACCCTAACTGGACCTTCCCTTTTTTTTTTATTGTATGGTATGATGTATGGCCTGTTAATAAAGGAAATACAATTGCATAATTATCAACTTGTGTTGATGATAAAGAAAACAACCTTATTCCGCTTTCTGGATAAAATCCGTTTGTAACAGACAGATAGGTGCTCAGTATGTTTCGGTAAGAAGTCTTAAGCGGAATAGGTCGACAAGTCAACACAGATTGCAGTGACGGGGGAATTCTCCTGAGTCGTAGGCGTACCCGCCAGCCTCTAAGGAATACACGTTAATTTGTTAGCTCAAGTTTTTCAATAATTTTATTTTTGCCAGTGTAAAAATGGATGAATCAATAATTTTCAAAAGCATATATTTAATCTGGTAACAAAAATGTGCAAAATAGTTTTTCTGCTTAATTTTCTGAGGAAACCCAATCTACATGTAAATGTTAATATTTCATTCAATAAACTAAAATAATTTTTAAAAAATTAAATTTTAATTTACTGTTTTCAATTTCTTCTAACATTATTTATTATATCATTAAGTTTTGATTTATGATTTAAATGTACTTCATTGCATATACACAATTAAAATGGCTTACTGTACTCTCTTAATTTCTGTTTTTGTATGGCAGTTTTCATTTTAATTGTTCTGTGTAATGAACAAATCAAAGAATAGTACTGAGGTAATAGAATATTTTCAGCTAACCGGAATAGGATCAGTTTAACCGTTTCATTTAATTTTTATTATTTTTATGTAAATATAGTTTTACTAAAAGAAAAATTTAGGAAAAAATGTAAAATTATTAAATGCATTCTGTTGTTCATATAAAGCTGTTATTGCTCCATGACGCACGTATCAAAGCCGTTATTACATTTTTTATTTTTAGAATGAGGTTTCGAATAGAAAACTGCGATTTTCTGTCGTATGCTCAAGTAATATGAATCGTAGTATGGAAGCTCATGCTATGCTACAGTAATTGATTAAAAGTTTAATATGATTACATTTTGCTTTTTCATAGTCGTTTTTTTTAGAAAAAAAGGCTTTAATGTTCGTTCATTTGGATCTGGTTCTCTGGTAAAACTTCCCGGCCCATCGCCTACTGTTCACAACATTTACAGTTTTTCTACACCATATGAAGAAATTTACAAAGACTTAGTTGCAAAGGACAAAAATTTGTATGGTTTTTGAAAGCTCTATTGATTTATCCATTTCAATGTTATACAGGTATACACAAAATGGTTTATTGAATATGCTTGATCGAAATAGAAGAGTGAAACCGCATCCAGAACGATTTCAAGAATACAAAGGGCTGTCTGATGTTATTATTTGTTGCGAAGAACGTGTTTACGATCAAGTTTATGAATGTAATTGGTTTCATTATTTTTTTGATTTTAGGTTACGCATTAGAAGCAAAAGGAAGATAAATGTTTAAATTTTTATGCTTATTATCTTTCAGATGTATGAAAGCTTATTATATAGATTAGCATAAACTTATACAACCGTACAACATAAAACCGTATTATCACATCAAATGCAGTGACTTAAAACATCAACAGTGTTGTTAAATTAGGTGAAGGCTAGTTTGTTGCTGGGACAGTTTATTAGAAGAAATGAAAAATATAGATGATAATGATTATGAAAGAAATTAATGAAACTATTTTTTCTATATTTTGTTAATTGCTACAATTTGTGCACAGTTATACACTTTTTAGAGCATTGTTACGATTTTAAAGGATTAATGTTTAATACAGTAATAATTTTAATAGTAAGTAAATATAATTTTTAGTTTTAATTTAGTTTTTAAGTTTTAACAGTAATCGCGAGGCCATTCAGTTTTTGGTCTCAAAACATCACAAAATTGTAACTACTTTTCAGTGTTCACTTAAAGGTTTGTATTGATTTTGAAATTGTGATATACTGGGAAAATAAAATGACGGTAAGTATTTTTGCATTACAGTATGCTTGAGATAATGAAGTTTCTATTTTGAAATCAATTTGTTCAAGTTGTATGGATGTTATATTGTTACTTGTTTTGTGAAAAAGCGGCACATTTTAAATAAGAACGCTGGTTATGAAGAATGATCATGTATATACATATACATCGATTATATGCATATATTTTCTCATTATCTGTGTAACGCAGATATAAATCTGTGAACTTCTCAATGTTAATTACATAGAAATGAATAATTGTAAAAATTTCTTTGAACTTCTGAACCTTAAATGGCAGGTTAATTTGTAATCATAAAAATGAAATGGGAATAACGTATTTACTTTAGTCTGTTATTTTAAGTGTGAGAGAAAAAATTTTAAAGAATTTTGTCATTACGCTTGCTATAAATGAAGAAGAGCAGTTTTCGATGATAAAAAGTAATTTAAGGTTGTACTGTTTTCATATTCAGTAGAGTATTTTATAAATAAAAGAATTTTTCTTATAAAGCTTATCAAATTTACTGAAAAAAACTTAGAGAATCAATTTTTATTATTTATTTGAGAAATGTTATGGTTGGTTAAATAGTAAATAGTTTGAAAATGATATTTAAAGTGATATGTTGAATTATAAGAAGAAATATTTGATAGTACAGAAATAGATGTGCACATGTAATAGAATTTTACTTAAACTTACGGCAAAAATAAACAATCATAATAGCTGAAGTATTTATAAAATTATGCAGGAAATAGTTTAATTTTTGTGATAAAATATACGGATAATTAAAATATGAAAGATATTTTATAAAAATAAAATAATTATTTTTGATATTTATAGTTTTGATGAACACTAAAATGGAGCATTGTCATCTTGTACATATCATTAACATGGACATTCCAGATAATCATGAAGATGCCACCTGTGGAGCTCTTCTATTTTGCCGTTTATGCACTTTGGTAAAGAAAATTTTATTTTACAATTAAATCAGTTCCTTAAATTAGATAAAGTTGTAAATTATAATGAAATGATTAATAACATAATAGCAGTAGAATTGTTTTATTAAAGTATGCCTTTTTGATAGTTTAGTTTTGTAAAATATTTTGTGTAAAAATATCTTATTTAAAAGTTTAAAATTTATTTAAATAGAATGATTATGTAATGTTTTTTTGTTAATACAATTTTAGTTGGAAAAGTCTGCAGATTTGGACAATGAAATTGAAGAAATTCTTTCAAATTTTGAAAACATCTGCAAACGAACTATTCTGCATACTGTTTGTTTTCTTTGAATAAAAATATTATATTTTTATTTTTAAGTTGTGATGTTGTCATTTGATAATTTTTATTTATTTATTTTGTTTTATATGTGAATAAAAGAAAAGAAAAACAGCTTTGCTTTGCTTTGTAAGATTTTAAAACAAATTTATTTGCAACGTTTATTTGATCATTGCAGCATGTTGATGCTGATATTAAATGAATCAATTTTTAATTATTGCATATTGTGCAGTTTGCATTGAAATGCAGTTTTGTTGCCAGCGTAAAATTTAATCAAACAAGAAAATGAATGTTGTAAGAAAATAATGGAAAATATTAATTACACTGTATTATTTTTTACATGCCGTTAATATTATTATATTATTGAATGATGTAAATAGCAGTTATTGTTTTATTTAAAAAATTTTATATAAAAGAAAAGGTAAAATTTCATTTCGACATAACGTAGTGAAAGAGTCAATTTTGTCAAAGTTGAAAAACAAAAAGCAAACTTTTCCCCTTTCAGTCTAGATGGAAACAGTTGGTCATGAAACATAATTATTCATTTTTTCTTAAACTTCTGCAACACTTTGCCCGTCTTTTTCAAATCCTCCTTGATAATCCGATTCGCATCAGACACAAGTGATTTGTAATCATTGAAATCTTTCACCGTCGAACACAGCTCACCTCTGACGTCGTCCAACTGCTGCTGAAGTTGTTGAACCATTTGTTGCAGATGTTTATTCTAAATAAAGAGGAAAAAAACAAACAAACAAACATCATAGCACAAATTCAAATAAAAAGTAAATAAAAAAACCAAACAACCTCAATAAGTATATCATCAAGTGATCCATTGGTATCTTGAATGCATGCACCAATGCTGACGTTGCAAGTGCGCAGATTTTCAAGTGAACGTTTCAGATCTTTTATCAATTTTGATAAATTCACTTGTTGCTCTTTGGGCTGAATAAATGAAAATGAAATTAAAATAACCACCATCACCACCACAACAACAACTACAATTACCTTGCTAGATTCGCTCAAAAATTTCACAAATTGATTCATTGCAATGGAAATGTTTTTCTGACTGGATGTCAACAATTCTGCCAAATCGTCCATTACTAAAATTGTTGAATGATGAGAAATTATTTTTCAAATTGAAATATTAAAAATAGAAAATCAAAAATAAGATATACTTTTCATTGTTTTATCCGCTGTTGGTGTAGTTGTATTCAATTTATCCATCGCTGTTGCAGCCGTTGTTGTATTGTTGCTTGCAGCAATGTTGTTGGTGTTGTTATCCGATGGATCATTATTGCTTTTACCATTTTCTTTTTGCAAAAGTCCATTATTATTATGATTATTATTGATGATGATCGATTTGTCGGATTTTTCATTGTTGTTAATCGCCTGTTGTAGAGTTTCAATTTTCAACTTTGCCAAATCGTATTTCCGTTGAAAATCCAAACAACGCTTCTTCCAACAAGACTGATCATCCACAGTAGCCTTGATGGTGCGCACGTATCCAGCCAGACGTTCGTTGTCCCGTTCCAACTGTTCAATGGTAGCGCTGAGCTGCTTTTCACGCGTGTCACTGGAACGCAGAAGCATCTCAACACGGTCCAGACGATCCAAATATGTCAACGAGCTATTCTTTGCCAACTGCACCTCTTCCTCGCTGATCATTAGATATTTTTCCAACTGCTTGAATTTCCCTTTCAACAATTTGATGTACTTTTCCAATTTGGCGTTGCGTTCCTTCAATCCGACATCCGGCACTTCCAAAATCCTTTTCCAATCAATTGCAGCCGTGCCGTTCGCTGTGCAATCTTTCTTCGGTTCAATTTTCAAACTTTCCTAATCAAATTCATCATTCAGAAAATATTTATTATTCAAACAACAAAAAAAACCTTGCCAGAATCAGTTGTTTCATTATTATTATTATTATTATTATTATTGATTTTGCATATTGCATTCGTTGCACTGATGCACATTTTCAACGCAATTGTCATTTTCCGTAATTCTTCTTCAAACTCTTCTGTTCTCAATGAATCCTGTTTTTGAAAATCAAATTCACTTCATATTCCAATTCAAATTTTGACAATCATACCCGACAGCTACACCAAGCTCTGACAGTCGACAATACAGTTCTCAATTCTGCGATTAATATTGTTTCCAGCTCCACAGACAAATCTGCCACATTTATCGGACAACTCTCGTTCTCTTCTTCATCATCATCTTCTTGTTCAACAACATTGGTGGAATGAGTTGCATTCTTCTGAGATATCAGAGGTAGAACTGCCTCGCACATATTCGTAAGCAAATTTTCAATATATTCATCCCGCTTCGAATAGCTGCTATCATTCCTCTAAGTTATCTATAAAAACAAAAAAACATTTTTTCTTAATTTTCCCTTTAATTACTTTTTTTCACTTCTTCCAACAAAAAGCATCTCACCTGAGCAAATAGATCTAACATTTGAATGAAGTTGCACGAAAAATTCGGCAACCAATCGCATCGCTCTGTCACTGAATTTGGCCAATCAAATGAAATTGGATGGAAAGCAAGTTTACAAAGAACACCTTTGTCCTCTGAAGCTTGGATCACAACTTCTGTTTCAACTGCTTGAAACGGCAAACAAAGAAATATATTCAAAATATTCAAATAAATAATTTCATATCATCGAAATAAATACTTTATCTACAGAGGATTCCTTTTTCAACAAAAATGCATCCAACTCCAATTTTAAGCAATCGATAATTCTGAAAAAAAAAACAAATATTTCTTTTCAAGCAACACAAAATAATAATAATAATAATAAATTATACTTTTGTCTCGATTTCAGCAAACCATTCAGTTCTTCAATGTCCTTATCCCTGGGATCGACATGCTGGCGCAACTGTTTAACCTCTTCTTCAACTTCAACAATATGCAAAAACATATTGTCCGTACCACCACTACCATCACCACCGTTGATCATTGAATGAGAAAATGAGTTTCCTAACAAAAGCATTGCACTGTTAATCCATATTCAACAATGATGATGTTCATTTGAGAAAGAAGAAATAAAAAATTGTGTTCACCTTCCAAAAGTGATATAAATGCTGCAGTTGCGTTCATATTTTCCAAAATATCCTCATTCAGCGTTGATAAGCCATCAATATTGCTCAATTCATTGCCATTTGCGTTTGCCAATTTCATTCTCACTGCCTAAAATTTAATTCAATCTCAACAATTAATTCAAAGCAGTCACAAACAAACAAACAAACAAACAAAATTCAAAATTACATTCAAAGCAGCAGCGGAACTTTTCAAACGCAAATAAAGATGCTTCGTTCGATCATAAACTTGACGCAATTTGGATTGAAATTCAGGTTCAATTTCTTGAAAAGCAGCTGAATTTTGCATTGCCGTGTTGACAAAATTCCTATCCAACAATTTCGTCGGAAGCTAATTTCAAATCTGCCAAAGTTTCCTTCCACATGGCGGCATTCTTTTCCGCGTGTCGAAGCTGCTTTTCCAATTCTTCCATTTCAACGTTGTGCTTCTTCTCAAGCAATTCCAATTCTCCCTTGATTTTCTTACATTCTATCTGAACAATATTTTCATTCATTTCATAAATGCTGAATACTTTTTTTTAATAATTAATTTTATAATTTTTTACACAATTTTCAAGAGTTTCCATGTCAATATTGGCGTATTGCTTTAATTTGTTGCATTTTTCGTCCAATTCTGCTTCTAAATGAGCTATCGTTGTCTTCAAATCCAAAATAATGCTTAAATTGAAATATACAATATTATCCAATTAAAAAAAATTACTCATTTCCTTACGCTTCTTTTTTGCTCATCAAAACCATGCTCCCACTGCCATCGTCGTCGCACACAGAATCATTCGCTGCTTTCAATTGTTCCAATAAAATATCGTAACTAAGCTGCAATTCTTTTAACATCCTTTCGTAAACTTCTTTCTCTTCTTTCAACTTCTCGCATTTCTTCAAATTTAAAATTTTCTTTAATACTATTTCAAAGTCTCTTTCTTTATATTACAAAAATTTAACTCCATACATTTAACACAATTTTTATAACAATTTTATCCAAACATAACCGTAATTTGCGTTTTAAACTTTTATATTACAAATAAAATAAGTTTATCATAAATTTCACATAATTAAATAACTTTAAATTAAAAAAATATTTGATTACACATTATTTTAGTAATAGTTTAAATAATAAGTAATTTATGAAATAAAAGTTTTACAAAATTAAAATGAGTATTTCTTTTTTGATAAATTAACACAAAAAATCAAATATAAAATTAATAACACTAAAAATTAAACCACCTTATAATAAAAATCCTACATATAAATAGTAAAAGTGAATAAATTCAATACAGTCTTCAAAATTTCTGCTTCTTGATAAACTCTTTCAGCGGTTTTCTGCTTTTCTCGCAAGGACATTATTTTTTCATCACTAATTTGAATTTCTTCAAGCAGAGCACGAAACGCAGTGAAATCAACTTTTAAATCATATTGTTATCAATTGAAAATGTATTAAACAATGCCCTATACGTTGAGGGTACAAACATTTAAATGAAAAGCTAGAAGAAAAACAATAATACAGTATCCACTTGGATTTTCAAGTATTAATTCATGAACAGTAAGGGACGATGAATAAATTCAAAAAATGCTTTTCTATTTAAAAAAATTATTACTTATTCTTTTATTTACTGTATGAGGAAAATGAAACCCTAATAAAATGCATTTAATTTAAAGAAGATGTTCAACAACTGCTGCTACTGCATTTTAGAAAAATAATTAAAATACTGATCAAATAAATTTCTTGCTCTTACTCCCGTCAATAGCATTAGCATATGATATAAAGCATTTATTGAGTCAAATAGCATAACAGAATAATTGCAAAGAACAGCTGTAAAATGACACACAAGCTTACCCAAAATAATTATACAACATTGTTCAGTAAGCGTCTGAAGTTGTCTTGAACGCGTAGAACAAATGTACCTTTCTTTTTCTTTGCCCATGATGTTATCTACATTTCTCGCCATTGGCTTAACTCTGTCTCTGTGAACCAAACAGTTGGATGACCATGGATTACAAACACTTTTGCTATCAATATTATGCAGATCTGCTCAAGTTTATAACTGCAGAAACTGTCCAGTAGTTGTGACGAGTCTGGTCGACTATGGAGAAGATCGTCTGGCCGCTCAATTGCGTGACGAAGTCGTTGATGTTCGGAATCGGGTATCTGTCTGGCTTTGTGACACTGTTGAGAAGTCGGCAGTCTCCACAGGGGCGCCAGGTATTCAGCTGTTTTTTGGAACTATGGTCAGCGGTGATGCCCAACTGCTGCTGGTAGGTCGGATGATACCTAGGTCAAGCAGAATGTCGAATCATATGTTGAACTATATGAATAAAGCGTTGGTGAAATAGCAAATTGGATAAAAAACAGGTAAAATGTGGTAAAAGTTTTGCATCTGCGGCACTGACCAATCTAAAAGTTCAAAAATAATAATTCAACTATTTAAAATTTCTTCACAGCAACAGAAAGAATTTATACATGGATGCATCAACGTGGCCAGTTCTAGTCGGTCAGGCGGTAGCCGTCACGGTACTAAAAAGATGGGTGGTCTGTGCATCAGGATATGGTGTTGAATCGAGTGGGCAATCAGCTCGCTGGTTCTGAAACACGACGTGAGGGATGCAAATTTTTTTAGAATTTTGTCGTTGTTGTCTGATCCACGCCGTAAACAACTGATGGATTTTGTATTGCTGATCTTGACAAGTCTATTCGAGAAGGTCCATGACGTCATGTCAATGAGACGATGATGTTTCAGGTCGACGAGTAGGCCGAAATGCCGTAGGAAGTCTGCTCCGAGGATGGGTTGACGGATTCGTGCCACGATGAATTTCCATTTCATCTGGCGTGCCAAACTTAAGTCTACTGTCAACCCACGGCTACTGATGACGTCGACGCAAGTGCCGTTTGCGGCTGTTAAGTGCGGGATGTCTGAGGTGTGGAGTTGATTGCGCAGGGTCGTACTAAGCGGCAGTACACTTACTTCCAAACCGGTGTCCACCAGGAAGCTCATTCCATGCTTTCTCTCCTGGACAAAAAAAAAGGCAGCGCGGTCGCCTATCCGGAGACCCTACTGCCATGAGGTCCCGGGCTGTTCGTTTCCCCATGGCACTTGCGGGCCTGTGCCCTGAATTTCCGGTAATAATAGCAAACAGAAGGTGTTTTCTGTCACGTGCAACTTGAACTCTGGCGTCTAGAGCTAGGCATCTGGAATCTGTTACGCGATTGCCTATTCAAGGATCAGAATCACTCTTCAAGATCTTCGATCCGTTGTTCAAGAGTTTGAGCTCTGTCACCGCTTTGCCCTTTGACGGCGTAAACTGAACCCAGACTGTTACTGTTGAGAGCTAGCAATTCGTCAGCTTTCTTTGCCATTTCTTCTACGTTGGAATACGTGTTTGCTCTGAGTATCATTTGAATGTTCAGAGGGAGCCGTTGCAAGAAATGCTTCTGGAAGAAAAATGTGTTTGGGTTCAAATCCTTGCCGCAGTTCTGGCGCATTTCTCGCAGTAGCTGGGAGGGTTTCATATCTCCAACAGCGACCGGCGTCGTAAGTGCGTTAAAACGGTCGTCATCCGATTGGCCATAGCGTTTGAGCAGGCGGCTCTTCAACGTTTCGTAGGGCTTATCTCTGACCGGTTCTAGTAAGACGTCGACGTCAGGGGTAACGGAATCCGGTAAGGACAAAATGACGTAGAAATACTTCGTCACAAATGCTGAAATGTGGTGCAAATGAAACTGAGCTTTATCTTCCGCGAACCACAGTCGCGGGTTATGTGTCCAGAAAGGCGGTAATTTAACCAAGATGGAAGTCGTTTCCATGTCAAAGTTGGTTTGTTCAGTAGATATAGATGTCACCAATAGTAGTAGATACGTCTATTCAAAAAACACGAGTACACACGACAGCTACATATAATTGCCAACGCAATGATAATGATACAGTATGACATTACTGATGTGTAGGTATATATCTAGCTATTTACAGTAAAAACCACTACTACAATATCCACTTCCACTACAATATACAAGATATGTTGCGCTTCTGCCCTGAATAATACGTTAGAAAAACATGAACGTAATATAAACTGAATATTGAACTTGATTTTCTTTTAATGGAGTTTAATTGAGTTTTAATCGTAAAACTATAAACAAAGAGAAAGTAATCCTTAATGCAGTGGTTCTCAAAGTGTGAGTCGCGACCCACTGATGGGTAAAACATTAAACAGGGAAAAACATTAAAGTAAAGAGGGTGGTCATTATGTTCATTAAGAGAGTTTTACTCATCGATAATTGTTGGGTGAACAATTAAACTTTGATTCAGTTACTGATGACCTGAGAATCACTATTTCTATCTGGTTTCTCACAGCACCCCGATGTTGTAGCTACTGGCATATCCACAAAGGCAGATGAATAATTAATCGATTTGTCTGAAGTTTCTTTGTTTAAAGTGAGTTTTTATCATAAAAGATCAACACAGTTTTGACTATCAATTTAAAACACATATCCAACTGTTTCCACCGCAGCATTAAAAGTGCTGCTTCCTTTTACTACTTCTTACATGTGCAAAATTGAATTTTCAGCAATATTGGAATTAAAATCAAATTTCGAAATAAACTACAATTATCCAACATCTTGCGTCTAAAACTAACATGTATTAGTGTGGACGTCAATGATATCAATTATTACTGTAGGTACAATTACCAGAAATATACATACTTCCCACTTTACACTGGTGAGCAGTGAGTGATTGTAAGCAGAAAATCGAGAATAGAGGTGATGAAAAGGATTATGTAGTTCATTTCAAATGCTCTGCTGGTCATCTTCCATTGGCAAGAAATGAGCAAGAACTAATACATTGCTACTTCATTGTAAGCTGGTGGAAGGCTATTTATAATGAGTCATGTTGAAAATCTTTATGACAGAAAATATATATACTCTCTAGTCTACCCTGGTGACCTTTTAGTGATCATTTGCGGAATGTCGACAATGGCTCTGATGAAAAGGGCTGTGTAATTTTTTTCAAAGGCCTTGCCAGTCACTCATCGTTGGCAAGAACTGAAAGGGAGCTGAAACACTGCTTCAACATCGTCAGCTGGTGGAAGGCACTTTTCAATGAAACCAGTGTTGATATCTTTAAATATAAATTGTAGTACACTTTTGAACTTAAAATACTTTGCAAATTTTCTATTCTTCTTCATTCTGATATTTCTGTTTATCATCTACGGTGATCAAGTTAATCTGGTCTTGCATTTAATGCACAAAATTTAATTTAATGACCGTAAGATGATTGACAATGAACGCAGTTGGATGACTTTATGAAGCATCCTTTTTTTTAATAATTCCTCAGTTTTAATTTATCAAATTTTTACACAAAATAACCATTTGTGACATTAAGTTACAATATATATTACAGAATACTAAATATATAAACATCCAAAGCTAATAGCTATTATTTAGCAGTAATATCTGAATTTATTTTCAAAATGTAACATATTATAATTAGCATTTGTGCAAAAAATGATAAACAGTAAGCCAGGCAATAACTGCAGCACTTTGAACGACAATCATTGATTCAAATCATGAGGAAGCTTTAGCCAATAGCTCATCTCAGAGCAATGCACCAATCACAGTGAAAATTGATACGATTAGTATTCGCATAATTAAATTTGCAATCACGTGACGTGGAGGCATTCATCACAATAAGTGGAAACGTACGTTACGCATTTGAAGTATAAGTGACGCTTGTTGGCATATTTTTAATATTAAAACATATCAGAAATATTTGTTTCATTTTTCCTTTTATCTTTTTTAACCAACATTAATAGTCACAGTTTAACTTAAGATTAGGTACAATTTGATTACTGTGCTTACTGTAAATCAGAGATCATTTGCTGAGTGAACTCTTATTGCTGTTGTGCTTTCAAATTGTATCGCTTGCAATGTCTGAACAAAGTAAGTATTGTTCTTTTTTCATGTAAAATGTTGAACAGCATCGTCTATTGTTTTCTGATTTTTAATCTTTGAAAAAGTGGTGGCTTAATTGTAAAATTTATTTGGCCAAAATCATGAACCGCATCTTATGGCACCAACTGTTGAGCAATTTTTAATCAGTGAATTACTTTTAGGCAAAGATATGAAAGCAATTTCAGATGAACTATTGAAGTTAAATTTAGTAAGCATTATTTGGTGTTCTATTTAATTATTTACTGTTGTTGTTGTCATGGTGGTGGCTTTTTTAGAAAGAATTAGTGAAACGACCTGAATATGGCACTGTTGGCAAGCCGATAAAATTAGCTTGCAATTATTTTCCACTGATAAAATTGCAAAAAGGTGATCTTGTGGTTAACAGATATCACATCGACATACAACATCCACGTTTAAAATTGAACTGGTTCGATTTTAATTTGTTGTCAAGTTTTATTATACTTTTAATGTGTTTTTACTTTCTGTTGGAGTGATGACAGTCGTGAAATATTTTGGGCATATGTAGTCAAGCGTTCAGATATTTTTGGTGATCCATTTAAATTAGCATATGATGGGAGGAGTACTTTGTTCACAGTTGACAAATTGCGTTTGAAGCAACACAGTGAAGAAGCAGTTCCGGTTCGTTTTAAAAATTTATTCCAGAATTTTATAAATTTTAGTTTTTAAATATAAATATTTTTACATTTTAAGGAAAAGTTTTCTTTCAAAACTATTCGAGAAAATAAACCATCAGAAGTGTCTATTTTGATCAAACCTACTGGTCTGGTTCACTTAGACTTCAAAACTGCAGAATCAGGCTTACTGGATGAACGTGAAAAGGGTCCAATTCAATTTTTGGATATACTGTTTGCACAAGGGCGTTCATCTCCATTATTCGAGTAAATTACAGTTTAGCACTTTTAATTTATGAATTGTGAAAATAAATTTGAATAATTTCAGATTGTCGAAATCATTTAAAGCAGTCAAGAATTCATTTTATTTCATTCCAAAAAGTGCTAGCTTCGACGTGAAATATGGCATTGATTTGTGGAGAGGCTTGTTCATTTCTGCGCGAGTAATTGATGGTTTCCGACTAGCGATTAATATTGATGGTGTGATTTAAATTGTTTTCATTGAAAATTTTCAATAATTGAAATGTATTTTAGTATCACACAGTTGCTTTTACAAGCATCAGTCACTGATAAATTTGATTTGTGACATACTGAATGGTGATGAACATAAACCAAGATTTCATCCAAGTCTGTTTGAAATTAGCACCCGAATTCAACTAGAACATTTACCCTTGCTGATACCAAAATTAAAAGGTAGTCATCATTAAAACATTTAAATTATATTTTAATGTTTATTTTTTATTTATTAATTCAGGGGTCAGCATTCATACAACACATCGAAATCAAGATCGAATTTATCATATTAAAGATATCTGTGGTACGGCAAGATCAGTGGTTTTTGAAAAAGATGGAAAAAAAGTTTCAATTGCGGAATATTTTCGTGATGCTTATGGGCCATTAAAGTATCCAAATTTACCATTGGTTCAAGTCGGCAGTAAATCAAAAGCAATTTATTTCCCAGTTGAGGTATATAAAGCTGATAATTGTTTCAACTTTTGAAAATACAATGAATTTATTTTGGCTAATTTAGCTTTGCCAAGTGGCAAAATGTCAAAGATACGACAAGAAATTGAAAGCATTTCAAATGAAATCTATAATTCGAGTATGTTGATGAGATTTAAAATAGTAATAATAATAATAAATTGTTATATTTAGTTTGCTTCGACAGAAGCTCCTACTCGAATTCAAAGGTGTATCGATTTGGTTCAGAAATCAAATTTCAATAGTGATCCATTTTTGAAAAGTTTTGGCGTTCAAATTAAACCAGAGCCGATTATGGTTAGTGGACGAGTTTTGCCTCCGCCTAGGTTGGAATATGGTAAAGAAAATGGAGGACGTGTAAAAAATAATTGTTTATATCATTACGTTTTGAAAAATATTTGCTTCATAATTTGTTTCACATTTTCAGCAAATAATTCTTACACCAAAAGATGGAGCATGGAATTCGAATGAATTTAAATTTTTTGAATCTGCTTATTGTGAATCATACGTATTCGCATCGTTTCTAGCAGAAAATAAAACATCAATGTTACAGTGAGTATTGCAAAATTTGTAAATAAATCAAATCAGCTTTGTTGATAGCTTGCTTGACATTTAGGGAATTTTGTCTGGAAATTGTCAGAACATGTCGTAGTACAGGAATTGAAATGCCAGACAACCCAAAGTTTTATGAACAAGCGGGAGAAAATGATAGCGTAGAAATGGTATTAAAACGTATTGCTGACAAATGTGACAGCAATGGCATAAAATGTGATTTGGTATTTGTTGCGTTGTTTTCATCTGAACAATATGGTAATGATTATAATATTGTTATATGATGAAATTAATTTTATTAATGTATTTACATTTTTAAGCTGAAGTGAAATCTTGTGGTGATATCACTTTTGGACTGGTTACTCAGTGTTTATTACCGAAAACAATAAAAGAAGTAGCAGTGAAGAAAAGTTATTCGACGATGTTAAATATTGCGATGAAAATAAATATGAAAATCGGTGGCATCAATACAAAATTACTGAAAGATGAAGTGTAAAATATGGAATTTATGAATGCGTATGAAAATTTTCAAAATGAAAGTTTTTACTTTAGTGTGGATAATTATTTGTATAAGAATAATACATTGGTAATTGGTGTGGATGTGGTTCATCCATCTGCTGCAGAAACGCATTTACCATCAATTGCTGCGGTGCATATTCATTTTATTGTTATGTAAAATTTATGAAAGGAATATTTTTGATTTCAAGGTTGTTGGAAATGTGGATATAAGTGTAACAAAATTTCACGCTTCAGTGAAAATACAACCAGCTAAGCAAGAATTGATCACTGGATTTGTGGATCAATTTTTAGAGCGTTTAGTGGAATATTTTGATGTTAATGGTTCACCCCCGAAAAATATTATTGTTTTTCGAGATGGAGTATCAGAAGGGCAGTTCATGCAGGTGAAATTGTGTTGCATTATTATTTAAATCTTGTGTTAAGCAAAGTAAAAATTTATTTTTTAAAAAAGGTTTTGGAAGAAGAACTGCTTGCTCTTCGTCGGGCGTGCAAATCATTTGCATCAAATTACCGGCCGTTAATTACGTTTATTGTGGTTCAAAAGCGACACCATGCTCGATTTGTTTGCTGTGATGAAGCTGCAGCACGAGGAAGCGGGAAAAACATCCCTGCTGGTACTGTTATTGATAGAGTAGTGACATCACCTGATGAATATGACTTCTTTTTGTGCAGTCATCATGGAATTCAAGTCTGACTTTGTGAAATGATTTGTAAGTTATTATTATTATTTGATTTTCAGGGAACTAGTAGACCGACGCGATATTATGTGCTTTTTGATGAAAGCAACATGGATGCGAATACAATGCAATCGATTACATACTATTTATGCCATCTGTATGGTAGATGTACTCGTTCTGTCAGTATACCAGCACCCGTTTACTTTGCGGATTTGGTTTGTGCCCGTGCTCGTTATCATGTTCTTGCAGCATTGTAAGTTTGATTAATTAATTTATTTAATTATGAATTATTGAATTTTATTTTTTAGAAATTCTGGTCTGGTGGAAAAGTTTTCTGTTAAGGACAGCAGCAGTAGTAGTTCCATCAGTAAAGCTGAATCTGTGAAAACAGAATTGGCTAATATAATTGCACTGCACAAGAGAGTTAAAAAAATCATGTACTATGCATGATCTATATCAATGATGGAAGCGTAATTTAGTCTAGTATATTATTTAGTGCTCATTTATAAGCACTAAATATATTTGGGTTTGTTTTTGTGTTATTTATATTTATTTCTGTGTGTGTGTGTGTGTGTGTGTTTGTGTGCGTATTTGTGTGTCTAGATCATAGCTTTTCGTTTCACACATTGTTGTGGTAAAAAAATTAATAAACATGATGTGATGAGGAAGGTTCAATATCCATGCACTCTATTTATCATTAGTTATAAATTCATTACACTCTTCATATTAAATTTATAATGTTGGGGTGAAGATGTTTGTTTGCATGATAAAGCGAACATTGATATATAAGTAACTAAAGTGTTGGTGAATATTGTTGTCAGCGTTTTGATGTGAAATAAGCAGACAGTTTTGAACTGTTTTGTTATTTGTGATGCTTAATATGTTTGACAGCATTATATTTTTTCATCTAATGCTAGCACTATGAAGTAAGCAATATTTCAAGGATCATCGTTGTCATTGCATGTGAGTAGCAGCAAAGTAACTAAATTGTTGAAATAAATTTATGACGGGAAAGTACTTGTTCATGCATAAATAAATATATAAATGAATGAAATAAATGTTCGTGCTTTTGCCTAAGAACAGTACTATTGCCAGAAGACTTCGTTTATACGTAATTGCAAATATTTTTTCTCATGTTATTGATTGTTGATTTTTGATGACCATTTTTTAAAGAAAAAATGAAATAAAAGTTTGATTTTACTTTGTTATGAGAATCCAATTTGCTTTGTGTTTCTGTTTTATTCTTTCCTGAAAATATTATAAATAAAAATTGCCGTCTCCATTATTTTTGTAAATATTAGATTCAATGTTGTAGATATGAATAAGATAATATTGCTTAATAGTTACTTACTGTCGAGTTTTCTTTCAGGTTTGAAATTACTTTTATATTCTTCTGAATACAATAACTTCCATTTATCAAACACTCAAAACATCAATTCATATAATAAACTTTTTATACTAAAAAATAAAAATTAATTTATATTAGCTGAAAAGAATTTTAACCAATGGCGCATCAAATTTATGAAGATAATCATTCATAAAGAGAAAAAATACTAGCATTAGATGCATTAAAAAAGGATTTAGATGGCAGAACAGCAGAAGAATCCAATGATGCAAATCACAGTGTATATGACAATAATAATTTTAATACAGAATTGGTATAATCATTATGCTGAATTCTATATTACTGACAAAAATAAAAACCATGAATAGTAATTTTAATTATAAGAAAAGCCAATGCCAGAAATGAAAGTTTACTTTGAGAAGTATTTCCAGAAATTGTGATTTGATTCTCATGCACCGTGTTGCATCCGTCAAGCATTTGATTTATTACATTTATACTGCTGCATCGACAAATTTCTAAGAAACGTGTGGAAGCTGATGAAGTGCAACAATAATAAAGATCAAAGTAAAGGTACATGAAAGTACATGAAAATTATTTTCTGATAGCACTGCACAAACAACAAAACTTGTTTATTAAATAAAAATTTATATGAAATAAATAACGCCTGAAAATATTTAAAAATGTAATCTATCCATAATAGGGATTTATCAAACGTTCTGTGTTATATTTGATTAATTTGCATGCTTGAAAGCTGTACTCAAGGAGTGTCTGACGTAGTCGAGCTTTACCCACTAACGGATTCACCTCAGCTTGTTTCATTTCACAGAAATATTTTCCAGAAACACCGTCCAGTTCTTCCGACAGCAAACAGTACAATGGTGTCTGGGCTCCATCTTTGGCATCTTTCAAAAAATACCATAAAAATGGTGCTAGTACAGATTGGACAGTGGAATTGCCGAAAATTGGCAGCTGACGAAGCAATGGCGTATTAATAATTCCTGGATGGCAAGCGTTGATTGTTACTAGCTTGCTTTCACGTCGAAGCATCGGAGCACGAGTAACAGTATGCATTACCTTAAAAAAGTGCAATCAACAATTTTATATTATTATATTGTCTGTATTGAGTGGATATACCTGCGCCAGTTTACTTCTTCCATAAGCTTTTAGTGAATTCCAATATTCAGGGCGGTCAATCTTGTAGATATTCAAATCCTTTATCCAAATGTGGGCATTTGAAGAAACTATCACAATTCGACCCACGCCACGGCACTTTTTCAACAGAGGAAGTAAACTTTCACACAAAAGAACAGTGCTTACATAATTCACCTGCCAAATGTATTCATGCCCGTCCTTTGTCAGCCGATATCTCGGAACATACATCACTCCTGCATTTAATACTATTCCATCTAATGTGTCCGTTAAATCTTTCAACTTATCAATAAAATCCCGCACTGATGCCATGGAGCCTTGATCTAATTCTAAAATGTGAAGACGATCCGCTGAACAACCCAGTTTCACCAGGTCGTCAACGGCGCGGATTCCTCTTTCCTTAGAGCGGCAAGCCATATAAACCACAGCACCTGAAATAACAAAAAAAAACACCTACAACATGATGATAAATTGATTCGCAACATCTGAACATAAAAACATTCAATTTTGAAATGAAACCAAAAAAATGCAGTAAAAATACTTATTCAAATAATGATATGTCATATATAATTAGTTATGCATGTTGTATTTCTTTATCAAATACCTCTATAGTTCAATTCTCGAACAATTTCTTTACCAATACCGGAATTGGCACCAGTAACCACATAAATTCTATCTTTGCAATTTTCTTTGCCATCAAATTGAGCACCTTTGAAGTAGAAACTAAACAAATAAAGCTGAAAAATGTTCAACAGTGCAAAATAACATTCAGTATTACCGCCCAATGACCACACAAAGAATTGAAATAAGAACCAAAATTGAAGAAAGAAATTCATAAAAACTAACCATTTCAATTTTCTCAAACTGCACCACCACTGCACTTATTAAAAATCACTTACACTTTGCTTATAATTTTACGATAACTCAATTAAAAGATAATCAAGTTCATTACTCAGTTTGTAATACGTTCATGGTTTTCTAACGTATTATTCAGACCAGTAGCGCAAAATATCTTACATATATTAATTAAAAAAAATTTTTTTAATAAGTAGTAAATGTGCTACAAAACGTAAATAAGTAAAAAATCACATAAACAATTGATTCTCAACAAATCTCATCTACAATCTAACAGTGGATTACATTTATTTTTGCGGATTATGCTAATCAAGCGTCTTTCTCGATTACCAGATCTTGACATATAGTTCCCTGTTTAACCATACTGTGATCCCCTCAAGGGTGTACTGTCTCATGAAGAAAGTGATCATGCAAAACTGCTGCAGTAGAATTTTTTCCTGGACAGCATCACACTTACAACACAACATCCGCAAACAAGTTTATAATTTTTTACACCTTCTCTCTATATTACGTCATACTTGCCGATCAGGATCGTCCATTTAATATGATATCTTTGCAATTTATTTTTTTGCACACTTGTAAATGCGTTTGGAAAACGAATTGTCAACAGATGCACTGGAGAAATTGACCAGTATTCATTCAGTATGTTCAATGCATTGTGTTTCAGTTTCAAGTTTTAAAAAGCATTCAAGCAGTTTTGTTGATAATGGAAAATATTTCAAATAAAATATTTTGTGTTGCATTTGTGTGACAAATGCAATACAAGTGTAAACTTCACCACAAAGAATATGTTTTAAAAACAAAACTTCAATGAATGTCGAATTTCATAAATTTTGATTGAAATAAATCCAATATAATTCACAAATAATAAATATTTTTGTTATTAATTTTACGTCACTACTTTGAAACTTACGTACTCCTAAATGGAATATTTTTACCAATGAAATGAAAAACTATTATAGCTAATCATAAGTGAAAGTTTTGAATCAATGAGTAATTAGATAAGACAAACCAATAATGCAGTGACATGAAAGTCCAATAAAATACCGCGATCAACGACCACTAAAAAACTTGGTAAAAATTTTACCCTAACTGGACCTTCCCTTTTTTTTTTATTGTATGGTATGATGTATGGCCTGTTAATAAAGGAAATACAATTGCATAATTATCAACTTGTGTTGATGATAAAGAAAACAACCTTATTCCGCTTTCTGGATAAAATCCGTTTGTAACAGACAGATAGGTGCTCAGTATGTTTCGGTAAGAAGTCTTAAGCGGAATAGGTCGACAAGTCAACACAGATTGCAGTGACGGGGGAATTCTCCTGAGTCGTAGGCGTACCCGCCAGCCTCTAAGGAATACACGTTAATTTGTTAGCTCAAGTTTTTCAATAATTTTATTTTTGCCAGTGTAAAAATGGATGAATCAATAATTTTCAAAAGCATATATTTAATCTGGTAACAAAAATGTGCAAAATAGTTTTTCTGCTTAATTTTCTGAGGAAACCCAATCTACATGTAAATGTTAATATTTCATTCAATAAACTAAAATAATTTTTAAAAAATTAAATTTTAATTTACTGTTTTCAATTTCTTCTAACATTATTTATTATATCATTAAGTTTTGATTTATGATTTAAATGTACTTCATTGCATATACACAATTAAAATGGCTTACTGTACTCTCTTAATTTCTGTTTTTGTATGGCAGTTTTCATTTTAATTGTTCTGTGTAATGAACAAATCAAAGAATAGTACTGAGGTAATAGAATATTTTCAGCTAACCGGAATAGGATCAGTTTAACCGTTTCATTTAATTTTTATTATTTTTATGTAAATATAGTTTTACTAAAAGAAAAATTTAGGAAAAAATGTAAAATTATTAAATGCATTCTGTTGTTCATATAAAGCTGTTATTGCTCCATGACGCACGTATCAAAGCCGTTATTACATTTTTTATTTTTAGAATGAGGTTTCGAATAGAAAACTGCGATTTTCTGTCGTATGCTCAAGTAATATGAATCGTAGTATGGAAGCTCATGCTATGCTACAGTAATTGATTAAAAGTTTAATATGATTACATTTTGCTTTTTCATAGTCGTTTTTTTTAGAAAAAAAGGCTTTAATGTTCGTTCATTTGGATCTGGTTCTCTGGTAAAACTTCCCGGCCCATCGCCTACTGTTCACAACATTTACAGTTTTTCTACACCATATGAAGAAATTTACAAAGACTTAGTTGCAAAGGACAAAAATTTGTATGGTTTTTGAAAGCTCTATTGATTTATCCATTTCAATGTTATACAGGTATACACAAAATGGTTTATTGAATATGCTTGATCGAAATAGAAGAGTGAAACCGCATCCAGAACGATTTCAAGAATACAAAGGGCTGTCTGATGTTATTATTTGTTGCGAAGAACGTGTTTACGATCAAGTTTATGAATGTAATTGGTTTCATTATTTTTTTGATTTTAGGTTACGCATTAGAAGCAAAAGGAAGATAAATGTTTAAATTTTTATGCTTATTATCTTTCAGATGTATGAAAGCTTATTATATAGATTAGCATAAACTTATACAACCGTACAACATAAAACCGTATTATCACATCAAATGCAGTGACTTAAAACATCAACAGTGTTGTTAAATTAGGTGAAGGCTAGTTTGTTGCTGGGACAGTTTATTAGAAGAAATGAAAAATATAGATGATAATGATTATGAAAGAAATTAATGAAACTATTTTTTCTATATTTTGTTAATTGCTACAATTTGTGCACAGTTATACACTTTTTAGAGCATTGTTACGATTTTAAAGGATTAATGTTTAATACAGTAATAATTTTAATAGTAAGTAAATATAATTTTTAGTTTTAATTTAGTTTTTAAGTTTTAACAGTAATCGCGAGGCCATTCAGTTTTTGGTCTCAAAACATCACAAAATTGTAACTACTTTTCAGTGTTCACTTAAAGGTTTGTATTGATTTTGAAATTGTGATATACTGGGAAAATAAAATGACGGTAAGTATTTTTGCATTACAGTATGCTTGAGATAATGAAGTTTCTATTTTGAAATCAATTTGTTCAAGTTGTATGGATGTTATATTGTTACTTGTTTTGTGAAAAAGCGGCACATTTTAAATAAGAACGCTGGTTATGAAGAATGATCATGTATATACATATACATCGATTATATGCATATATTTTCTCATTATCTGTGTAACGCAGATATAAATCTGTGAACTTCTCAATGTTAATTACATAGAAATGAATAATTGTAAAAATTTCTTTGAACTTCTGAACCTTAAATGGCAGGTTAATTTGTAATCATAAAAATGAAATGGGAATAACGTATTTACTTTAGTCTGTTATTTTAAGTGTGAGAGAAAAAATTTTAAAGAATTTTGTCATTACGCTTGCTATAAATGAAGAAGAGCAGTTTTCGATGATAAAAAGTAATTTAAGGTTGTACTGTTTTCATATTCAGTAGAGTATTTTATAAATAAAAGAATTTTTCTTATAAAGCTTATCAAATTTACTGAAAAAAACTTAGAGAATCAATTTTTATTATTTATTTGAGAAATGTTATGGTTGGTTAAATAGTAAATAGTTTGAAAATGATATTTAAAGTGATATGTTGAATTATAAGAAGAAATATTTGATAGTACAGAAATAGATGTGCACATGTAATAGAATTTTACTTAAACTTACGGCAAAAATAAACAATCATAATAGCTGAAGTATTTATAAAATTATGCAGGAAATAGTTTAATTTTTGTGATAAAATATACGGATAATTAAAATATGAAAGATATTTTATAAAAATAAAATAATTATTTTTGATATTTATAGTTTTGATGAACACTAAAATGGAGCATTGTCATCTTGTACATATCATTAACATGGACATTCCAGATAATCATGAAGATGCCACCTGTGGAGCTCTTCTATTTTGCCGTTTATGCACTTTGGTAAAGAAAATTTTATTTTACAATTAAATCAGTTCCTTAAATTAGATAAAGTTGTAAATTATAATGAAATGATTAATAACATAATAGCAGTAGAATTGTTTTATTAAAGTATGCCTTTTTGATAGTTTAGTTTTGTAAAATATTTTGTGTAAAAATATCTTATTTAAAAGTTTAAAATTTATTTAAATAGAATGATTATGTAATGTTTTTTTGTTAATACAATTTTAGTTGGAAAAGTCTGCAGATTTGGACAATGAAATTGAAGAAATTCTTTCAAATTTTGAAAAC
>JYDO01000267.1:2237-23792 GCA_001447755.1 Trichinella papuae | reverse complement strand
AATTCATTATATCTTACTGTCAACAGACTACTTACCAATGTGGACAAATAACCTCTGAATAATCCAATTTCAGTTGAAACTGCTGAATTATTGTCTGTGGATTAGGTTTGCGTATTCATCTTTGCAAAATATTCCACTCCGCGAACATCTTGTACCATGCAATGACAACGAACTGAACAACCTTCAGGAAGGTTGTTATTTCCATTTCCATTCAGTTCCTAGAAATTATACACTCCACTACCTCCCGTCTGACAAGGATGTTGTCAGGCCAACGAACCTGAGCGTCAGTACCGACTGCAGGCCATTTTTTTGGTACATAAATAAATAAATATATATATATTATTTATTATCACTTATTATCACTTTTATTATAAATGATGATGAAAAAATGATGACATGTGCCAAAGGTTAGTGACAAAACCGTTGTCGCCTGAGCGTTAGTGGACTGTATTATTAATTCACGCGGGAGTTCAACCTTATTTGATTGTCCAACCGCTGATTAACTCCGTTCGTTTCCGAACGTGACAAGAGAACCCAGTAGTACTGGGAGACTTTATTAAAGATTCAACAACAGGCAACAGTGATAACAATACAAGAGAACTCTACGAGGGTCAGATTACCAAAATAACGCTCTAATCAGAACTAGCACTACCCAGAATCACCAGTATACGCGCACACACACGCACTCTCACGAAACCAGAATAATCATAATTTTTATTGCTGACCCGCAGGTTCTTTTCTACCGTATCCCTGCCGTTCTGTCCGGAACACCAAATTGTAATATGCCGTTATAAAAATTGAAAATTTACATTATCATCAAAAAATGTATAATTATAATTACTAACGTGAAGTAGAAATTTATACAGACAATAAAAAATATTATTCATAATGAAATGATTTTACTTGAATATTATTAATGTAATACAGTATGAATGTTTAAGTGGGTTGTTTTTGGAAGGTGATATCTTTGCATTTGACAAGAGAAAAAACATTTTATTTAGTTACTCTGTTTTTTATGAAGTTAAAATTTTATAATTTGTCGTGTCGTACAGTTTGATTTGTTCAAAACGAGACTATTCCGAGTAAGGTAAGCAAATTTGAAAAGTAAAAAGAAATTAACTTCACGTAAAAGGTAAATTTATACAACGAAAATTGTTTTATATTTTTGAAAAATGATGATAACGGTGCACGCCAAATATATGTTAATGATTATGGTTTCGAAATTTGCACGTGCAGCAGTTTTGTTTTGTTAAATTCGTTTTGAAAAACGCGCTAGTGAGTTTAAAATTTCAAAAAAGTACAAAATGAGTAAATGAAATATCTTTACTGTAAAAGGGGTAAACACAACAACGCTAATAACGTCGAAAGTATGGTAAAATGGATTTCCTGCGAAATATGATAAATCGTAAGCCGCAGTCATGTTAAGGGAAAGCTTTCTTTAATTAGTTAGTAATTTTCTTTTTATTATGCTTATATGCGTATTTTGTAAATCAACTCTACTGTACAATTTTCATTTTTTATGTACTGTAATGTTGGTTTGTTTATTTCATAATTGTTTTCATATTGTTTGTAAAAAAGAAACCATCGTCACTGTTTTGCATGTTCAGTTTATGGAGTAGATTGTTCGCATCGATGATTCGTATATCACTGCTGTCCAACAATTGTTCTGTGTAAATTGTTATAGCTTGTTCTAAGCAATGGCGAAGTTTGTGAAAATCTATGAGAAAAAAAAGAAAGGAAAGTAAAAGTAAAATGTATTGCTTTTCGCATGATCAATTTAATTAAAATAAAAGATTGAACAAAAATTGGAAAACCTTGTTGTTGTGGTTGTTTCTCTTTTGTGCTTGCACGAACAATGTTAACCATCAGATCAGCTGTTCTTATATCACGTTGATTTTGTCTAAAAATTATACAAATAAATAAATAAATATGTATGTGTTTTATATATATTTATTGATATTGTAAGAGAATTATAATTTACATAAATTTGGTTAATTCTAAAGCTTTCTTGTAATATTGTGCACTTGATGATTTATCTTGTCGTTTATTGATAGTATCGCCCAAGAGAATGATAGTTGAAATTAATTTAATTGTTGAATCGATGTTATTTTCATCGAGTGTCGCAGTTGCTCGATTGAAATGTTGCTTGGCATCTTCTATCTTATTCAAATTTAAATCATTCCTTAAAAATAAACAAACTGTTTATATATATATATTGATTGATTGACTGATTGATTTATACATGATAATTTCACAGTTGAATTCAGTAAACCAATATTGAGCTAGTTCTTCATTTGGAAGGTTGGATTTATTTCGACGAAGCAGAATTAAAGCTCGTTTGAAAAAACGATTCGATTCTGCAAATTGGCCATTCGCGTGTTGTACTTGTCCAATCAATAGCATTGATTCAAGTGCAACATTCAACTGTTGTAGATTTTGTTCAGTCTGTTCACTTGCATCGAGTTGCAATTTTCCCTTTGTTGGAAGCAATGTCAGATATTGCAGTGCTGCCTTGGCGTGATCGCACGTTTGATTACTCAAATCTTGAAATTAAAAGAAAAGAAAAAATTGTTATTTTCTTTTTTATTATGATAATCAATAAGAAAATAATAAGTAACAGAAGGGAAAATATAATAATTTTTGAACAATGTGAATCACTTTGATTATTTTTGTCTGATTTATTATTTCAATTATTGATGAAGAAGAAGAAAAATAAATAAATAAATAAATAAATATATATATATATATATATTGTTTGTTTTTTTTACTTTTCAATTTCCAGTAAATCCTGGCTAGCATACAGTGATGAACAGCTAGTAGTGTAGTATTGGTGTATCCGTACAAAATTTTCGTCAATGTCAAACATCGGACAGCAAATTCAATGCAATTATCAGCCTGCGTTACTCAAATTACTCCATCAAAACAAACAAATAAATAAAATCATTTTCATGTATATTTACCGTATGTTTGTGAAACGATTTTTTCACTTCTTTTAAATAAAAATTAAGAAGTGTTTCAGGAGAATTTTCACAATAAGATGATGATGGTGATGGGATATTGTTGTTGTTGTTGTTGTTGTTGTTGTTGGGAATTTCATTTTCAATCACTTTTCTAAATATTAAAAATATATTTTTTGAACATCAATCGCGTAGTTTATTCACAATATTTCACTCACGATGATGATGTAGAATTCATGTACAATTTGACGTTTTCCAAATTCCGTCCCAACGTTTCTCTTCTTCACTTTACGATTTATTCATTATTTTTTGGTTGCTAGGTAACACGTTCAAACTCAATGTGTATACTGTAAATTGTGCACTTGTAATAATCAGGATTCTGTTGTTGGTTGAAAATGATAAAATTCAATTCGGCTTAGAAAATAATAATTTCCTTTTCTTTTATCTAATTATAAATTTTTATTTCAAATTAATATTTCTTGTTATTTTATTTATTAATCCTGTTCAGAAATAAGTTCAGATATTCACCCTTGAATGATCAATTTCAATTCAAATTGATGTGTTTAATATTTTTATATTATAAAGGGGAATTTTTTTTTTCTAATTCTAATTAAATGATAAACAATTTTTATTTTTTTCAATTATTGCATGTTTGAAATTGTATTTTTCTTTTCTTGTCTCTTTATAATTATGGTCATAATTGTGACAAGCAATGGCATTGATGTTTATAAAATTAGCTTGTCCGTTATAATAATTATTATTATTGAATAGAATTTGTTAATCAATTTGGAATGGTGATTAAATTTTGCAGCACAAAAAATTTAGGTCAAATATAAACTGGAAATTGTTGTTTGCAATGTTGAATGTTTGTGCGTGCAGGAGTGCTTTTGTTGATAATGAAATTTATTTACTAGCTTATCGTATGATGTTGTTGTTGTTGTTGTTGTTGTTTTGCTCTTGAACAGGAAGGAAAGATTTGAAAATGAGTGGAAATCTTACATGTCGAATTGGACCGTCAATTTTGAATTCGGATTTAGCTACATTAAGCGTGGAATGTGAGCGTTTATTGAAAGCTGGAGCGGATTTTTTGCACCTGGATGTCATGGATGGTCATTTTGTGCCGAACATTTCCATAGGGCCGGCAGTGATTCAATGTCTACGAAAGCACATACCGAGACCGGTAATTTTTGACGTGCATTTGATGGTCGATCGACCAGAACAATGGATAAAGCCAATGGCTGAAGCTGGAACTGATTATTTTACTTTTCATTTGGAAGCATGCACAAATGTTGGTCAGTTGATCGTTATTCACTTTTTCTTTTTGATTTCTCAACCAATCTAAATTATCTTCATTATTATTATTTATAAATTTTTACCAATTTCTCCATTAATATTTGACATGGAACATTTACTTATGAAATTCATGTTTTCCAGTTTTCTCATTGATTTTTTACATTTGGCGCGTCATAAGCTTTTATTTAAAATTTGAAATGAAACAGCATATATATTTTATTGTATAATTCTTACAACGTAAATTATTTATGCTTAATTTACCATACCTTTAACCTTTTTAAACTTTTTTTTCTTGTAATTAATGTAGATGAAGTGATCAGTGAAATCAAAGCAGCCGGAATGAAATGTGGCATTGCCATTAAACCGAACACATCACTCGATGATGCACTACCGTATTTATCCCAAGTTGACATGCTTCTTGTGATGACTGTTGAGCCTGGATTTGGTGGACAGTCATTTTTATTGGAAATGTTGGAAAAGGTTCGCCAATGTCGGATGCAATTTCCTAAATTAGATATTGAAGTTGACGGCGGCGTTGGTCCTGCCAATATCAATCAGTGCGCTGAAGCCGGTGCCAATGTCATTGTTTCTGGTACAGCAATAGTCAAATCTAACAATCCAGAATCAACAATGAATTTCATGCGACAACGTGGCAATATGGTACTCAGGCAAAAATTTCTTACTTTCAATTCATAATTCTGTTTTATAATAGAATATTATTCTTTCGTTTATCAGCGCATTCAACATTCAGTGTAAAACATTGCTCCACATTTTGATGTGTAAATTTCATGCATATACACACTACATGTATACAATTTTTTTTTCTCTCTTATCTTTTTCCTGTTTTCAGGAGATTTTCATTCATGCGTAACTAAAAAAAACTCAACCGACTTTGAAATAGTTTTGTTCTTTTGAAAAATTTTATTTAAATTTGTTCAGCATCATTTTACCGTATTTCTATTTCTGTGATTGACACTAATAATCATTTCACTTTTGCAACTTTTCAGAATTCAAATCACTATGCATGCACATTTTCTATTCTATCTAATTAAATCATTCATTTCTTTTTGATTTTAAATAAATAAAACAATTCTTCTATTATCTTAACACACACACACACACACACAAATTGCTATGCATTTTAATGTAAACTTTTACGGTTAACAAAAATAAAAATTACACACATTACTTCTTTATTAGAATGAAAAAATACATCATCAAAAACTATCTAACATTTGCATCAATATAATTCACAGCAAAAGCATACATAGTATTGTAATAAAATTTCAAACAGTGGTAAATCTGAACGAATATTTCACATAAAACATCAATCAATAATTTAACAGCAATGATAATAAAAAATAAGAAAAAGAAAAACAACAATTACTTAAATTGCAATTTAAGTAACTACAAAAAGCACATGCACAACACACCAATTAAAGATATAAAATTTCGTACGAACATATACAGTACAATGAAAAAATAATCATTACAAACATTCGCGTTAAAATTGATTTTTTTGCAAAGTCAAAAATACGAATTCAAGACATAAAAAAGATTGATAAATTACTTCAATCAATAAAATAATCAATCATTAAAAGAAAATAAACAACATTATAATCAAACTTTTAACGTAATCAATTTGAAAAATGAAATTACAAAAATTTTCCGTCCATTCATTCAATCCATCGGTTCAAATGGAAAATCAGGATGTTTCCTAGCCCTAAAAAGAAAAACATTTATCAAAATATAAAAATATACCGGTAAAAAATATTAATTATACCAGTAGAAAAGAAACAATCGTTTATTGATTGGTCTGTTTGCCAATGCAGACATCTCTGATTGTTCAAGTTCAAAATCGAATACATTAAAGTTTTCTTTTATTCGACCTTCATTCGTACTTTTAGGTATCACTATCATTCCACGTTGAATCAAATATCTCAACAAAATCTAAAACATTTAAACACTAATCAATCAATCAATAATACACAATTATTTATTCACAAACAATAACCTGCGCTGGAGTTTTTTTATGCTTTTCACCAATTGATTTCACAGCAGCATCTTCCAGTGGTACTGGCTCTTTGCTAAACAACACAATTGAATATAATATGAATCTTATTTACAAGTATATATTTCTTTGCTATTTACTTTATATCAGCAACACCTAAAACACCCAAATGACTTTCTTTCCTACCAGGACTACCAATTGGTCCATAAGCAGTGAATGAAATATTGTATTTTTTGCAAAAATCAAACAATTCATTTTGTGGCCAATAAATATGACATTCAACCTAAGTAAATATTTTCACTTCATTTTCGCCAAATAATTTATCATATTAAAAATCAAATAAATTATAATAAACAACCAAACAACACAGAACCTACTTGAATATTATGCGGAATTATTTCACAATTGTTGATGATTCTTTGCATTTGTTTAATGTTAAAATTTGACAATCCAATCGCACGCGTCAAACCCTTCTTATAAACTTCTTCCATTGCCTATGCACAATAATTTATTTATAAAATTATGTTTTTTTAATTTTTTTTTTCTTTAGTAAATTTCTACCTTCCAAGTTTCTAAATGATCCACTGGATCAGGAATGATATGATCATCAACCAACATCACTAATTCTTTATCCGATTTCTAAAAGACAATACTGAAATATATGATTGCAATCAATATTTGACACATTACTTTAAAAGACATCGGTGTGTGGATCAAGTATAAATCAACGTAATTCAACTTTAATTTTTTCAATGATTCCCTCAATGCCGGTTCCACTTCATCACCACGGTGAAATGCACCAAACAACTGTTACACAAAATAATTAATTACTTTTGATATTTTGTGCTAAAAAATATAAAAACAAACAAATAGTGAACTGAACCTTTGTAACAATAAACAAATCTTCACGCTTTGCTTTTCCGGATTTTAAGAAACGTTCAACAGCATCACCGACTACGTCTTCATTTTCATATACACATGCTGTGTCGATGTGACGATAGCCAGTCTCCAAGGCAATGTCCAATGCATCACTCAGCGATTTTCCTTTACACTGAAAAAATGCATATTATCATTTATTGGCAATTAAACGACCAACAATTTCCATGCCAGCCATGTTCCAAAACCAATTATTGGCATCTTAACGCCATTGTGCAGTACAATCGTTTCTGCCATATTCGACGTGATACGTGTTTCTAAAATAAAAATAAATTACACACATTATATAATTACATTTTTATATTTAAATAACCTATACCATACATACAGCAACAATAAAAAAAAAGTTAAATTTAAATTATACATAAGAACAAACAATTGCTCAATTCCTTCGTGCAGAAAATTTGGTACAAATAAAATCAAACATCAATACGCTATCATTCTCATACGTCTTACTGAAATGTCAACATCATTTCGTCAAAAAATAAAATATATTTTATGCAATTTTTGAAACAATTAATTTCCCTGAATTCAACAATTAATAACATTTCAAGTAAAAAATCATCATTACAAATAATGAAATCAAAATCTTACAAAATCCAAAGCACGCTAACAAACAAAGCAAACAAAAATTTTATGCACAGACTATGCTATCTATTTTTCTTTTAAAACTTTTGCATATACTATTTTCTGTTAAATTGCATAAAATAAACATTACAAAACATTATCATTGTAAAATAAACAAATTCAATAAAAAAATAGGTATACAGTATTCTTTTGTAACTTTATGTGTTCAAAGGTTCAAATTGAGTAAATTATCATCTATTACATAATGTCTGAAATACATATGCATAGACATATAGACATAATCCTCAAAAATTTTCTTTATGCAATAATAGTGTAGAATAAGGAATAAAGTAAATTGAACTTTTGGTAGATTAATCAAAAACAAATTAACAGTTAAAACAGAATTGGTGGCAAATTGTCAATAATTAGGAAAGAGCATTTATTCTAAATGCGCAGCATGCAATCTCAGCGCACTATCTCATTCGATAATTGTTTTTGAAGGTTTGCCTGGCCCGGATGTTGGTCTCTGACGACAGCCATCAACACAGTCTTAGCTCCGATGCACAACAACAAGAAAAACAATGCAGCTGACGGTGTCATTCAAACTGCCGATATGCTATTGTCTATCGATTAGCCACGGGAACTGACAGAATGCAATATTTGGTGCCGTTGCTGTTAACATCCAGCACTGGATGTGTCACGTTACGTTGCACGTCCATCGCCCAACGACCGTTAATTAATTAACCTGCATTATCAGCGAGAAGACGATGAGTCAGCGAGTGTGTAATTGCGTGGGCTTGGGTGTGTTAGTTGGTAGTTACCTCCTGCTAGGATGTTGTTTATTATTATTATTCTACTCTTGTTTTGGACGTACTTGTATGGACAGACGTTTACGGCGCAAACTGATCACAACTCCTTGCGGTGGTTCCGTAACTTCCAGGAGCCGGAGGGTCAAGTAGCAGGTTGGCTGGAGCAACTGGCTGAGTATCAGTTTTACGTGGTGCACCGACCAGGAAAACAGCACGACAAACGACGATGCGCTATCCTGACAGACCTGTAGTATACTTTACTCTTTATCAAGTTTAGTTTATATATGTGTTAAAATTTCAGAACAAATCTATAGCTCAAGTGATTTGTCTCTGAAACTGAGGAGCAGTTGAGTGATGATTTAAATACAAAATGTTTAACATTAAACGATGAATTAGCCAAGTGTCAACAATATTGATTTATTTTATTAATCGTCTTTCATTTTTATATTATTTTGATTTTATACTTTTTTATAATAATAATAATGGAAGCATGTGAAACGATGTTCATATATTTCCTTTGATTATTCACTTTTTCTTAAATAAAAGGATAATTTTATGATTAATAAACAGCAAGCAATAAGATTTGAACGGAACAATAGTGCCGTTGCTTATCTGCTAGTGTTTTTTATTCGCAAAAGTGAACACTGATAAATGAAAATGCATTAAATTAAATTTCTTCTTAAAATATTGCTTTCCAACACTGCTGTGCAAATCTATCCTGGTACACTGAATTAAATTTGCAAATAGAAATCACGTGATCCTTGTCCAGCCTTCTGCTCAGACGGATGATATTGGATGCCTATTAATGGATGTTCTGATGTTTGTAAAGGCAATGTTGACTCGGAATGAATCCAATATTGGCAAGCATTTCCAGTGCTATCCTTTACTAGAGAAGAGCAGGTTAAATCGATAACTTCATTTTCTATAGGAGAAATGTACGGAAAGCGGTTCTGCGCTTGTTCCCAAATTTCTGGTCGACTTGTTAATGGTGCTTCTAAAAGTCAAATCCGATATGATAAATATTATTTGACAAAACATGACCACAGATTAATAATAAAACGTTTATTTTTTTTGATCAAAAGTTTAATTTTACTGAAACGTTTTGTTAAATATTATATATGATTAAATTTGAAAAACAAAAGATGTGAAGAAATTAAAAATTTTGACAATTAATTTTCAATTATTCTTACCAGTAGTTCCAACGACAATTGATTCAGTTGAAGTTAATGTTTGCTCTAGTTTGCTGGATTCAGAACTTTCTGCAGTCTCGTAACTTTCTTGACTTTGCACAATGGCCGCATGTTGTTTGTGCAATTGCCATTGACGACGTAAATATAATTTTCTTAAACAAATTCAAATTTAATATTTCATTTTTATGCAAATTAATTTTTTGCTTTCTATTATTACTTTAATTTTTGCCTTTTTGCATGCAATGTCAGCGGTGTGTTGTTGAACGTTGGTGGGCATGGAGTCCAAGAAAATTCATCACAAGCGGAAAGTTCAGTGTTGGATTCAAAAGATGTTGTACAAGTGGTTGAAGAAGAGGAATTTTTTTTATCATTTTCTGTTCGACAAAACATTTTTTCTTTGGCCGGTATATTGTGATTCAAGCTGTGCAATTGCTTTATTAATGAACATCTCAGTTCCCAGAGTTTGTTGTTGCATTCAGATTCCATTTTTTCAGCTAAATCTTCTGTCAATGGTCTGACAATTCTAGTTTTGAAATTAGCCTCAAAATTATCCCATTTTTTATGTGCTGGTGAATTGAACAACAATCTAGGCGGATTTGCTTTGTTCAATTGCTGTCGGCCAAAGCAAAATGATTGGTGTATTGGTTTGGAAGTTGTCGTGGTACCATAGTCGATTTCCAAACTTCTCGCCTGTCTGGTTGGTATGCATGGTTTGCAATGGTCATCGAGTAATTCAAAACTTTTAATAACTCTGCCTCCTTGTTCAGCTCCAGCACTTTGACGATTATTGCGAAAGTTTGGCTGCGGTGTACGTTTTAATATTTTTTGACGCTTTTTACGGTCGACATATATTTTACGCGGTTGTTGTTCAATCCAATCTGAAGCGATGAGAGTATCATTTTCAGAAAATTGATCTGCTAATAAATCTTCAATATTTTTTACAACTGGTACAGGTACAGGTGCTGTAGAACATGCCCTATTGACTTTAGATTGGCTAATGCATTTTTGCAATTCAGTGCCATTTTTCAACATCTGGCTATCTGATTTATCTTTGAATGATAATGTGTTTTGAAATATCGTCAATCTTGACTGAGGAGAATGCAATGCTTGTCGACATTGGAAATGATTAAATTCATTGCAGTGTTGGTGCAAAATTTCAGATGTCTCTTCTTCAACTATCGTTTGATTATCTGGATGGGCAATTTTGGTGTGCTTTTCAGAATTGGATTTTCCTTTTGGACAAAATTCCTGTAATGAATGAGTATATTGAATTTTAAAGTTATATTTGTCATTTTCTAAATTTAATAAAATATAAATCGCTTCTTTAACCTGGAATCACTTACGGCAACATTTCTGGAAGTCTCTATCACTACTGGATTAGCATTGCAAGACTTGTTTTTATATTGCTGCTCATTTGTTTTGCTTTTCATACTTTGACGCTCAGTTGTATATTCAAAAACTTTGTTATTCAATCTGCTGCTTTTCTCTGGACAACTTTTCTCACTGTAACATGGTCGATAGTAACATCTATTTTCATTTCTAAAATACAATGCAAAACAAAACATAACGTACATAAGCATATAAATTTCATCATCATCATTTAATGATTGTAATTAAAAGAAAAATAACTAAAGGCAGAAAACTTTAGTTCCACGGTAAAGAGCATCTTAGTACAATGTCTTATGAGAGTTTCGTGTTTTTAGATTTTTGTGATCTTGGATAAAGCTCCTTTCGTGACAAGAAATTATGTTTTTTATAGAAATCTTTTTTGCAATACAAAATTTGGTAACTATATCAATTTAGGCGGTAGACTTTTACCACTGTAACAAAAATTTCAGAAATTATATGATTGCATTTTTTTAAATATTATAATTTCATTTTTAATAAGACTAGTAACAGCAATTAGTTAAATCAAAATTTACTCACAGTTTGTTATCTTGCTGCGGTTTAAAACATTGCTTACAAAATATTAAACAGAGTATTACAAGCATCAGACCACCAATTACACCGCATACCAACATGGCAATTGCTATAAACGGTTTCGTTCCATCGTCAGTTTCCTAAAATATAGCACTTGTGTCTTATAAAAATCTATTCATAAAGCTAAAGTTCAATGGTCATCGTAAATAAATAATTAAATATAAAAGGCAAATAATACTTAACAGCAAAAATTGAACATGCATAAGATGAACATGAGAGATTTATTTGAAAAAGAAAAAGAATCAAATATTATTAAAAGTACTGTTTGTTTAATCTATATATTTTGTTAACAGCATTCTAATAAACTGCTTACCGATTCCATCATGGAAAATGTTCGATATTTTATTACACTGCTACTGTTTTAAGTGTAATTTTTCCAAACAGCGAATTTTTATTATCTGAAACAATAACACTTGTATTTTAAAATATGCATCATTTACTCAAATTATTATTGTAATGAAGTGAGATTTCCATATCCAAAATGGAAATTTTTATAATTTTGTTTTGTTGACGTTTAAATTAATGAATGTGATTAGTCAGTGAAAAAGTAAAATTAGTATAATCCATCATCATACCTTTTGAATCCAAGTAATGTAAAACATTTTAACGGCATTTAGAAGAGAAGTTTTGCAAAAAAGTTTAATTTTCAAAAAATGGACTTTATATTATTTGCAGTAAATAAAGATTGTGCTGTAATTTTTTAAGCAAGATTATGAAGATCATTTTAGAAATAAGAAGAAATAAATATATTTTAAATGAAATAAAGATTAAAAAAACTACATCATGAAATGTAAAATTATTGTGAAAAAACAAAAACTCCACTGATTGAATTAATATTGAACTTTTAACCAAAGTACTAATAGTGAAAAAGTACGCATTATTATTCATTTTTATTTTTGTATTTTATGTTTAAATCATATGCAATTCACTTTATTTGAATAAGTGTATTAAGAATTGTGAAAATTCAAGATGGGTTTTTAAATGAACAGTTTGTGTAATAAAAATTATAAAATTAATGGAACATTAGCAAAAAACAAGAAATAAAAAAATATGATAAATTTTAAGAAAAAGTGTTTTAAAATTTTTGTTTAAAGTATGCAAATGATGTAGAAAGTATAAAATAAAAAATCAAATGAATAATGAAAAGAAAACAAGAGGAAAAGAGAGAAAGAGAGAAGAAATTCTTACCAGATTTTTAGTGGATAAAGGGAAAAAAGGAGAGAAGAAGAAGAAGAAGAAGAGAAAATGTTGCTGTTGCTGTTCCAAACAAAAATGGCAGCTTTTCCATTTCCATGATTTGTGCTTTAATTTTTCCATTTGGTCAATCTGGGAAGGTTGCTTGTTTAAGCTTTTATAAAAATGCCCAATTCATTCATTATCAATTGTCAGTTAATCAATTAGTTGTCAGTCGTCAACCAAGAAATCAGTAGATTTTGGGGATTGAAGATTTTATTCTCAAAAAGCGTTGCTTTGAAAACTGACAATAAAATTGTTTCAAAATTATTATAAAATAAAATCTGCTGTCCATAGAAATTTCTTCTCAAATGCTTGATTAGATAGTGTGGATTGATAGCATCAAATTGTCGCAATCAATCAATCAATCAATCAATTATTTATTTTGTGCATTATTAGAAAAAATAAAAAGAATTTTAAACTGCTGCATAAATTGACTATAATTTGTGCAAAAAATAAAAGGATAAAGTTGAATTTTTTCAAACAATCAGTCATGTCGACAGTTATTTATTTGTCTGTTTATTTGTAAAACGATCACATTCTTGAAATTAAATCATTTTCATTTGCTGCTGGTTTTGTTGCTACAATTGAAAATTGAAACGCGACGCAATCTTATCTTCAGGGTTAATTTCTATATACGTGCAACATTTTTGCATAATTAACAATGTAGCTTCTTGCAAATGCAAATGACAGAATATTATTATTCATTAATTGATTACATTGATTATGAAAATATGTGATGAAATGCAAATTTTTCTAAAAGCTAATGTTCTGAAAGCACTCAATTCAAATTTTACTTCAATTTCGCTCGTAAAGATTAAACAAATAAAGTTTGATTAAAATAAATATTTGATTGATTGACATTTATTAAATTTTGTCCATTTACATTCAATTGGCACAAATTTTTCATTTCTTTTTCTATATGGATGTAAATGGCAATTTAGAAGTGGACAATGAAATTACGAAAGCATATTTTTTTCGAATTCCACGAGCTTTTGCATTTGCTGGTTACATCTGGCCAGGAATAGTTGTATCTCCGGAACAAATTCTCACCCTTCGTGAATTTCATTTTCGACCTACAGACATTTTAATAATCTCATATCCAAAATCAGGTAATAATTTTCAAAGCAAAAGTTTTCTTTTTGCTTTTTGCATTTTTCTTTTCTTTCTTTCTTTTCTAGGTACTACATGGGTTAGTGAATTGCTTTCTCAACTCTGCCACAGTGAACAGGTGAAACAAAAGCCATTGCATGAAAGAGTTCCTTGGTTAGAAATGGACAACAAGTATGCATGGGTGCGTGCATTTTGGTTGTGGCAAGTAATATGTGCAGTTTTCTTTAATTCTTTTAATCAAAATTAAAATAAATTAAATAATAAATAAATAAATAATTAATTAATTAATTAATTAATTATTGTAAAGGTATACTGTTTTCAGATGTTTTCAAAATTGTTCAATAGCTTTACAAATCCAATCACACCAATTGCACTTAACGAAGAAAATAATAACCCAAGAATATGGTTTACACATTTACCATTAGAACTTCTTCCAACAGAAGCTATTCACGGCAAATGCAAGGTTGGTGGTTTTAATGAACATTTTGGTCATGATCTCAATGATTGTTTATGCCATATTTGAATAGATCATTTATGTATATCGAAATCCAAAGGACACCGCAGTTAGTTATTATCATTTTCATCGTATGGCTCGTTTTCTTGGTCAACAAGATTTTTCATGGGAGCATTTTTTCACCTTATACACTAGCGGAAAAGGTATTTCTGAGATATTCCAAGAAAACTACTGCTATTGTCCATTGTCAATTTTGATTACGCTTCAATTAGTGCTAAAATGTTTTATTCTATCTATATCTCTCATTTGTATATATATATATATATATATTAACTTCTTTCGATTATATATTTGTATATATAAATGATCTAAATGAATATAAAATACATGAATACATAATATATACATATATACATATATATATATATATATATTCTTTTGATAAAAATTAGAATTTACAAAAATGAAAAAAATTGAAATTTCTTTTGATAATATATATTTTTCGATAGTTGATAATATATATATATTTGTATTTTCCAAATATAGCAATACTTACTGAATGTATATTGTGTACTTGTAGTATATTGTGGATCTTGGTTTGAACACTTGAAAAGTTATTGGAGATTGGGTCAAATTAATCAAAATATGCTATTTGTCAACTATGAAGAAATGAAAAAGGTGATCATTAATAATCTGAATATATTGAAATGTCTGAATGTGTGGTCAGTTTTTTAGAATTTGACTTTTCAAATTCAGAGAATTTGCAAGTTTTTGCAATTGAATCTTAGTGCTGAAATTATGCAAAAAATTATTGACAAAGTTCATTTTCAAAATATGAAAACCAGCAATCGCTCCAACAGGAAAGGTGTGTGGTTGTTCAATCAAAAAATATCTGAATTTATTCGAAAAGGTTTGCATTTTACATTAAAACAGTCCATTATTGTGTAAAACTTCATTTCATTTCATTTATTTAACAGGGCAAGTTGGTGACTGGAAAAACTATTTTACTGTTGGTCAAAATGAAATTTTTGATCAAATATATGAAATTCAAATGAAGGCTACAGATTTAAATATTCAATTTGAAATGTAAAAAATGCACACTAAACAAAGCGCACATTGATATTCATCTCATATTGCAAAATCTGCATTTTTTCTTATCATTCCTCGTTCGCCATGTTCTTTATTATTATTAAAATTCCTTGACAGAGTTTTTCACTTATTTTTACACAGGTCAAAAAACGACTCGCTTATTTGCCTTCTGCTTTAAAATGCTATGCAATTTCACTAAAATGATTATTATGATCTGAAGAATAAAAACAGCAGTTGCAAAAACAAAGAACAAACATTTTATGAATTTGCATATTAAAGTTGCATCAACTTCGTATAATATTTATTCTAACAAATTGAGTACATAGCTACTTTAGTGATAAGAAATAACAAGATCAAACTACACACGCACGTTTGCTATGCAGTGACACAAACAACTAATTAATGACTACCATCGTGTTTACAAGATATAATTCAGTTATTAAAGCAGATCACATTATTATTATGATCACACGTTGACTATCAACAATTTTTGTTAAAGCGTTTTGCAATAATTTCTTGGTGAATAAGACATTTTTTATCCAATTATCTTCAAAATCTATTGAACAAACAATTGCTTGTCGTATTGAAAAGTTGAGACGATAATAAAAATTCAATTTTTGAAATCTTTCCTAAAAGTGCTGTTAATATTTAATAAATTGAGCAATTAATTGCTGAAAGACTGTTATTGCCCTACGCCATACTATTCGCAAAATGGTAAAGCGGAAGTTGTCATGTGCTTGTCACTTCACTTAGGTTGCTACTTTCGTGTCTGTGATTTATCATAAAATTTCTTCTTCCATTGATTGCTAAACTGTCATTGTAATATATGTAGTAAAATAGACTAGAAAAATTGTATAGCAATAAAAAGAAATATGTATATATATATATATATATATATCAAAATGTTACATTTTCAATATCATTATGCGATAGTCTGCTTTTTAAAATAATGTATCGTGGCAATATTAGCGGAGATGAATATTTAGTATGGGAAGAGAGTGGCACAATGATAGAATTTGAAAAGAATCGATGCCACCCTACTTCAGAGATAAACGTTTTACTTCAGGAATATGTCTCAAAAATTTAAGTTACTTAACAATCAACTGTATATTAGTCACTTGGAGTTGGTTATATTTGAGAAATTTTCCCACTTTGTGGCCAAATGTTCGATTTTCGAAACAAATTCAACACATTTGCTATTGTTTGCACAAATTGATTGATTGAAATTGTTCAATGGTTAGAAACAGATCATCCACTTTTGAATATTATTTTAAAAACATACAATTCAATTCCATATTTATATTACATTATAGAATATAATAGAAGATTATAAAACTGGTTATAGCATTGGAATGTGTGCTGTTCTCGTTTTCAACGTATAGAGAGTATTGTTTAAAGTTGAAACATTTCCGCTTGAATAAAAATAATAATTTAAAAATTCATCTATCATTTTGCGGATCAAACTTTTTCTTTCTTTTCAATTTATTTTTTAATTCACTCATCATACTTTTCATATTTTTTGTGTTCATGTTTTCTTATTCTTATTTTAAAATTATGGATGTTCAAAAAATACAGTACAATATTAAATTACCGGTTTGTTGTTGTTGTTGTTGTTGTTGTTGTTGTTGAACATGTTTTATTTTACATTCACAACAAGCTTCATAAAAAAAACAACCTTTTGTATTAATACTTAATTATCATTTTGTTGTACAGTACTTGCACGCTTGTATAGCATTTTGTGCAGGTATGTTTGATTTCTGGTGGAACAATGAGCAGATGATGACTTTTATTGAGGTATTGTTTATTAAATTATTATTCGTGATTTGTTGCGTGTGTAAAAATTTTGCGGATAGTTGTTAATCGATTATCAGTTTGTTTGAGTTGAAATTGTGTAGGTGTCGTAGGCAAAACGCGTCCGCCGGCACGCCACGGCGAACCGGTCAATCAAACGTGACCTAGATTAACTCGAACGCCCTCTAGGTTCACTAGTTGAGCATGTGCATGTCCATTACAGAAAGGTAGTACTGTTTTATCTATATCAGCATTTTTTTACTTATTAGTACACGTATTTATCAACACATTTCTTTATTTATAAGTACAGTATCATTTATTTCTTTATTTATTAGTACATGTTTTGGTAGAATGTTGGGAGTAGTTTGAAGGATAGTTTTGGTGGAAAACAGCGGCGCGTTATCAGATGACCAAGAGGAGTGCCCCTAGTAATGAAGCTACTAAAAAGCCATCGGCGTGGCGGGCCAAGCGGCGAACCAAGAAACAAACAAAGAACAAACCGCGCAATTCTGGCGGTGCACTCCTCCTCTTGTCATTTGCTCAATGTGTACCTCCAAAGAACGGTTCGTTGAGATGATGGCGAAATTGCCACGATTTCAAGCACTACATTGACGAGGATTTCAATTGTCTTTTGCAAAAAGTGAAACAGATTTTGAGTGGTGAGCCTTTAAATGTAGCGGACGATGCTGAGCGGAAGCGAGTGTTCCGGCTAAAGAATAATTTTAAAATACTGTGTTTGAATAATACAGAAAGATTGCTTGACGCTCGATCAGGAAGATATTTCATATCCGTAGAAGAAATGTTCGACGTTATACATGATGTTCACCTTACTACGGGACACGGTGGCCGAGACCGTATTTTGTATGAAGTGAAGAAAAAGTACGCCAACGTTACTCGGCTAGCGGTCAAAACTTTTATCGAATTATGTGAAAATTGTCAACTGAAGCAGACTACTAGCAGAAAAAGTTTGATAGTTAAACCTATCATCTCCGACTGTTTCAATGCTAGATGCCAGGTAGATTTAATTGACTGGCAATCATCAGCTAACAAGCATGGCTATAAATTTATTTTGAATTATCAAGATCACTTCACGAAATTTTGCATTTTATGGCCTTTGAAAGAAAAAACTGCAGTTGCAGTCGCCAAGGAACTGACAGATATTTTCTGCCTTTTTGGGGCACCCTGAATACTGCAGTCAGACAACGGCAGAGAGTTTGTCAATTCGGTGATAAAAAATCTGAAGAAACAATGGCATGATTTGGTTCTTGTGAATGGTAGGCCGCGGCATTCACAGAGCCAAGGAAGTATAGAAAGAGCCAATGCCGATGTACAGGACATGCTGCGCTGTTACTTGAAAGACAACCCTGATGTAGCATGGAGCGATGCACTGAAGTTCGTTCAGCTAGAGAAGAATTCAGCTTGACACAGGGTCGATCGATCGGCCACCATATCGAGCTCTGTTTGGGTGTGATCCGATGCAGAATGCCTGCAACGATCAAATACCCTCCGATATCCTACGGCAGGCTGACACAGAAGAGGAACTGGAAAATGCAATGATACAGTTCAGGTACAAAATTTTCTTCATTACTACAATTCCATTGTTAAACTACATTATAATCTGCAGGAGCGAGTGCGAGGGAGTTTCCTCACAGGAAAAATGCGAAACTAATTCGCGTGAGGATAGTCTGCCATTAAAGGAGACGAATGAATTAAATTCAACAACTTCCACTGTAGTTCGATTGCACAGCTAGTGGAAGAATGGAACAATGGTGAGTAGTACTTTCCCAGTTGACAGCATATTGAACGTATGATTAATTTCCAGTAAACGGTGCATGGCTGATGGAACACCCTGCAAATGGTGCCGCGACATTCAGTGCAGATTAAAAGAACGGGTTGAAATGAAAAGAAAGTTACAAGAACAAGCCGATAAAATGGTGCATGACAGCATAAAAAACAATGCGCCCCCTTGATGTTGGAGAAAACGTCGCTGTGCCAGTTTCAAATCTCGACCGCGCCCTCGCAGATCAATGAAATCTCTTGGGCGTGGTAATGTCAAAAAACGACCATGGCATTGTGACAGTTGATACGAAACATGGCGTGCTGCAAACTGGGTTCCTCAGTACCCAATTAACACCACTGCACCAAAAATTTATCAAACCTACTGACGTCCCTACAGAAGAGTCAATTTCAATTCGTACTACCTTTACAAAAGAACGTACCGCCACAGAAGACAAGGCTAATCGAGATGTACTTGCAACACCGGTTGCATAACAAATCGGTGCGTTTGCAAAAGAAGCGGTAATCTCTGCAGCAGCAGTTGCCATTCTACCAAAACATATACTAATAAATAAAGAAATAAATGATACTGTACTTATAAATAAAGAAATGTGCTGATAAATACGTGTACTAATAAGTAAAAAAAATGCTGATATAGATTAAATTTGTTTTTTTGTTTGTATGTAAAATTGTGCTCTTGTTGTTCTTGCTTGGGTTATAAAATGCCTTTTGTATAAATGCAAATTTAGTTAATATATTTTTATTTTTTAATCAGAAACGTTGTTTATATTACACATGTATTATGTGTGGTTTTACTATTGTATTCGATCGTTGTGAATGGTTTTGTTGTATTTCTTCTGTATCGGTAGCAATTTATAATTTCATTTTTGACAAAGCATTTATTTGATCATTGTTTTGTGATTTGAGATTTTTACTTACAGACTTGTTATTCAATGTTTATTTGTTATCATGAAATTCTTTATTGATGTAAAGAGGAAAATATCAAGGAACATAATTTCTTGATGATTGCAGTTCTAAAGTCGTTGAAATTTTGTGTTACATGATGAAACAAGGTTTTTGACTGTTGATCATATTCATAATCATTCAGCGATAGCTTTTGGTTGAAAAAGATTTTATAATAACTATAATGATTTGGCAGAACAATTAGTTTCATCTAAATCAGGGCTCTCCAACCGTAGTTAATATGAAGGCTGCATAGAAAGGATTTATCCTTGGGCCGCATCCAGAATAAATACAGTATATATGTTACGCTGAATGTTGAAAATTGCCTATCATTGATAATAGGCAATAAGCATTTGCCTAATATTGAAAAAATGGCTCACGAGCCACGCTGTATGTTGAAATGCTTTTATTAATGATGTATCGTTTGAGAATTTCAATGCAGTTTCATCATTTATTGAAATTTTGTTTTTTTTTTAATATATTATTTGTGGTGAAGTTTCTACTTTTCAGTGATCAGCATTTTCGAAAATTTTCTATCATTGTTCTATATTTCATTGTACCACTGACGAACAGAAAAAACGCTAAAAGTAATAAGTTAAGTAGTGATTTTTATTTTTCTTTATTGAACAACAACAACAGTAAACAACAGCGAACAACAACAAGAATAAACAACCTATCCGTGAACGGCATTAACAAAGTGGAAACGACGAAAACGGAAAAAACTAAATAATACAATACAATGAAATAAAATATAAATATAATACATTACAAATACAATACAACAGAATAGAATACAAATATATTACAAACCACTACTTCGAAGGAGGCATTACATCAGCTCTGGCGTTATGTAAATTAGAGCTTCAAGGAACTGCTATAGCGTACGTTTACCGTTGGTGTATTAACCTGTATAGTGTGCAACCAGTTGTTGCTTTTTAACATAAACCCTGTTTACCTGTCTTAAGTCACCAACGGTAGCGCTTCCTGATAGAACTTGTTGAATCAGGGTGTCCATAGCACTCTATACTGCTATCAGGAGCTGGAGCAGTTCATAAAACCTGTTATGACCTTTACCCGGTTTTCTGTTGAGCAGATTATGCCAACCTACCAAGTGGTTATTGGTTCTGATATTTACATTATGTACATTCCAAAGCGGCAGTCTCTCACTGGTCATCCACTCCTGCCGAAAATATTGAAATGAAGCTGATAAAGCACTCATAGCGCCTGCTTCAAGCAGGTAAACACCGGTATGAACGTGCGGTACAGGGAGGAAAGCGGTGTCCAGGACCATTCTTATCTTTCTTTTTGTTTCTTCCTGAGTTCTATATCGTGTTTTCAGTCCCAGATCACTGAGTTTCATATGTTCCGCCTGGCAGAAGTGGAGGTCGCAGCC
>JYDO01000266.1:0-18432 GCA_001447755.1 Trichinella papuae | reverse complement strand
AATCTGTGCATTAGCTACGTTACATCTAAGAAATTTTTCACAGATCCTCGATGTAATGTTTTGTGAGTACATACTGCACCACATGCTTCTTAACTTTCCTAACCTAACTTTCACGCTACCCTACAGAAGCTGGCATTTCAATATTTTTGAGTTCTGTGATACCATAGAAATGCACAAGTTACAAATTGAAGCAATAGTATTAGTGGTCTGGAATTTTTACAATGCTGCAGGCAGACGCTTTTTCAAATAAACATCTCATTGCATGACCCATTTAGTGAACCCTTTGATATTGCGCAGTTATTGTTCACAATGAGCAATGGGAATAAATGTTACCCCAATGAAAATCAAATATATGCTTCATGCCTGCCGGCGAGGATAATTAGCAATGATCATATTTTGGCAGAGAATATGGGGTACTAGATCATGATAATGGATACAATTTTCTTTGCGTTCTATTTGGTTTGGTAAAATGATTTCGAAATACAACTGATCCTTCTTGATCTCGAATATTCAATGATTTTGTTATCATCGTAATATAAGAATTGCAACTTGTAGGTTTAGTAAATGCATTTGTCGGTTTACTTTAGATATTGAAAAACAAATTTTCAGAGAGAAAAGGCCGGCAAATTCAGAAAAGTATTTCGATGCTAACAGATTAGCAGTTGCGTGTCCTAGTTTTAGCTGAAAACCGCAGATGTGGACAATTTATCATTTGTTGTTTTTCCCTTTGTATTTATATCACCTTTAGCTACTCATTAGAAGAATTTCAGAACCAAATCTTATTTGGCTGTTGTCATTTGGTCACCATTCCCACATGTAATCTTTGATTTAAAGCAGAGGTTTGCAACCTGCGGCCGTTCAGCCGAAAATGTGAGGCCGTGTTAGAGCGATGCTAAATTGAATAAATTTTCTGCAACAAAATATTTCTTATTATGCACGTCATTCCATGCTTTTGGAATTGGCGTAAACGCGTTTGTAGGTAGATTTTCAAACCACGTGCTCATGCAAGACTTTTAATCCGTTGTGAATTCAGTTCTCAGATTCCATTTCTTACGTATAATGGATATTGTTAAAAACACTTTCGTTTGAGCCTGAGAATCCAGATCAGTTACCATAACCCAGAAGTTTGGCAGTGTTACATCAGAGTTCTGGTGCGTATACCCATCACGGAATGTGTGAGCGACGCGATTAGTGCGTGTGGTTTTTGTGGCTTGTAATCGATTAATTGTTTCACGGTCTCGGGTTGGATTATTCTGGCGACCTTATCGTTTATTCTTTCTGTTGTTTTGATTGATTGATATTCATGTCGTCAAAAAAAAAGAAAATTTAATAAAGAGGAAAAAAGAAGATTCAATGTCAAAAGGGAGCTGGTGTTTTTGATGGTAGAGACTGCGGAGCATTTTATGAGATGTTTGATTTGTGATGAAATTGTGAATACTCTTAAAGGAGACTTAATGTGAAGCAACATTTTCGCCGTCATTTATTTCACCGTTATGGGAATTTGCAGGGTAAATCGAGAAAAATTTGCGTTGAAAATTTGAATTGGAAGTTTAGAAAGCAAACTTCTGCAATGAATGCATTCTTGAAAACTACAAATAACCGCAGCCTCATACACGGGGGCTTATCGCCTTGGTGTGGCGGGAAAGCCTTATTCAGATGAACTTGTAAAGGCATGCATCGTAAATGCCGTTATGTGCATCCATTCCGGCAAGGAAAATGAATATTCATCTATTCCTCTTTCACGCGATACTGTGCAGCGTCGTCAGTATAATATCGCTGATCAGTTGAAGCACTCGCTACGGAAAATGGTGAACAATGAGGGCAGTTTATTCTAATTAGCTGTCGACGAATCAACAGATATAACAGACTCAGCACAGCTCTTAATCTTTGTACGTTCTTTGTCTCCTTCTTTTGAATTGTGTGAAAGTATTATGTCCATGGAAACCCTCGCTACTCGTACTCGTGGACAAGACATATTTCTTGCAGTTAAAAAAGCCTGCATCAAGTTTGGTGTAGATTTCAAAAACCTACGTGGCATATGCACTGACGGTGCACCCGTTATGGTGGGTAAGGTGCAAGGATTGGTGCCACGATTTTCAAATTATGTGTCTAACGAGCATGGTAATAAGCAGCTCATCAACCTTCACTGTATTATTCACCAGGAAACATTGTGTTCGAAATTTGCCGATTTGGATAACATCCTGACGGACGTGAATCGTATAATTTTGTTCGTTTGTGCTAATGCTCTTCACCATCGGCAATTCCTGTAGATTCTGCGTGTTGAAGAATCGAGTGCTGAGGACATTCTTTACCACTCTGATGTTTTTAGGCTGTCACAGGGAGAGACATCTCATCGTGTTCTGCTTCTCCGCAAAGAAATAGTGGAATTTTATTTTTCAAAAAAACATAGACTGCCCCCTGCGTAACAGCAATTTTCTCGTATCGCTGGCATTTCTTGTGGATTTGCTATCTCATATAAATCATCTTAATCAAGCTCTGCCAGGTAGAGCAGCATCAGTTTGTCTTTTGTTCCAAAAAGTGCAAGATTTCTGTGACAAATGTCATCTTCTGAAAAGTCATCTTCAGCAACGCAATTTCTATCATTTTCAACAATTGAAAGCTCTGATCGACAGCAAAGAAATACGACCAGATGACATTCCTACTAATTCCTTTTCTGGTGTCATAGATGTTTTGCTGAAGGAATTTTCTGAGCGTTTTTAAGGATTTTGAAAAATTCTCCGTAGCATTACGATTGGTTGCTTTTCCTCATTTGGTGGCGACAGAAAGTGCACCGTTAGATCTTCAAATGGAATTGGTGGAACTGAAAAATAATGAACCGCTAATCAAGAAATTCAAAGAAAAATATGATCTCGTAGAAACATGAAAAGTAGCTGTCGACTACCCCAAGCTTCGAGAACTGGCCAGAAACATTCTCGTACTCTTTGGAAGCATTAGCATGTGCGAAGCAGCATTTTCACGGATGAAATATTTGAAACATAAGTGCTGAACTCGACTAGCGAATGACAATTTGGAGGCTGAAATACGGCTGATGGTCTCTAATGAAAAGCCTGATTTTGCGCTTCTTGTAGAAATGGTGCCAGAGTAAGGTGAGTCATATAGATTACCTTAAAAATTCATGTACCTCAATAAAATGTCTAACGGCTCTTGTGAGTTTTATTTAAATGTCTGTTATAGTAAAAGATGTTTACTAAAAGCAGAATTGGATATCAATGGACAGTTGGGTTGGGCTCACTTGCGGCCGTTATGACATTAAGGATGATAAATGCGGCTTCCAATAGTCAGAAAATTGCGCACCCCTGATTTAAAGCATGTTTGAACAATGAAATTATGCAGTTAATTGAGTCTGTCCTGAATTAAGTCTAATTGAGATGTGAACACTTGTATCTGCTAAAGTTTCTTACTTCAGTCTTTGTTTTCTTGTCAGCTCCTCACAAAGCTGACAAACCCTTATGCAAATTGCTACCATTGCTAGTACTGCCAGCTATTTAACATTGAAGCGCAGTGCATTACACCGCAAAATAGCAATCAGCAATGAAACCCAGTGATCTTCACTTTGCATGAGTGCACAAATCAGTAAATCATCTACCAGTGCAACCAGACGTCTCCACTGCCCGTTGTAATAAAATAATTTTTATATTTATAATTATGCCAAAACATTATTATTATTATTGACATATATTTTTAATCCATTTGTTTGAATACAACATATTTGAAAAGAAAATATTTATGAAAAAATGGATTTTATAATTAAAATTTAAATTTACCTGCAGCATAAAAATAAAAACATTTCATATTATTATTAAAATATAATTTTTGATGTCATGTATGTTTTATGAAGAACTGTAAAACGGGGAGGGGCCGCTGTTCTTCATTCATTTCTTTGTTTTGAAGTGCTCAGCACCATCAGTGAGCAGTTGAAATTCCCGCTAACTGGTTCTCTTTGGGAGCACTTCTTAGAGGTGCTCAAATCACCATATCAACCAGCAGTGGAATACGAACAAGCGGACGTCTCCACCGCCGATTTTAATAAAATATTTCTTATATTTATAATTAAGAGTGCAAATTATTATTGTTATTTATTTCTTTATTTTTAATTCATTTTTATAGAATTTTTTAATATTTTTATTTAAATAATTATCATTTACATATACTGAAATTTTTTTCTTTCATATTTGAAATGATTAATATCATGAAAAGCACATTTTCATTTATGATATAGTTTTCTATGAAAAAAAGAATGTTAGAGTCGAAATGTTTGAAAAAAATCAATATACGTATTGCTGCATAATGTATTGTTTAAAATTTAGGAAAAATTGTATCAGGAAAAATCAGCACATAGTGAAAATTTTCTTCTCTCAATATTAGATGACATTTGCATAATGTTTAAAAATATGCATGATGAAAATAAATAAACGCATATCATTCAAATACTATTTCATAGTTTTATAGGCCAGCTTTCGACTTTTAATTTGCCTGACTACACACCTTGTCGTGGATACTATTATTTTGCAACAATTTAATTTAATTTAATTTACTCAATTTCCAAAATGAAGAAAAGAATTACAAGATAGTCATGATGGATACAAGAATTTGAAAAAAATTGGATTTTGAAAAAAATAATGGCATGCGCTACAGTTTAACAATTAAGCAATTAAATTAACAAGTATTTTTTTACTGAGGGCAGCTTATGTCTATCCTGATGTCACAGTACATCATCAGCCTATAATTATTTCAAATCAAGCTCACAGAGGGTATAACAAAATGAAATTCGTGAATTCATAAAAAATCAAATTATACGCAACATCCAAATCCATGAGTTATACTTTTTGATTAAGATTTCATTTTCTTTCCTTTATGAAAATAAGTTTTGCATCTTGAAAAATAACGAGTATGTTGTATTTGTTGTTTCAATTTTCATATTTTATAAATTCTATAATTTAATGATACTTGTGAATCAACTTTGTGAAAACAAGGTTATGCTTGCAAGAACAGCTGCGCTTCTGGCCGGATAATGAAATATTCCACATCTACCTATTACAAGTCACATGATGTCACCTTCAATCACAAACAACAACAAAACAATATCACAACACTAGTCATGCACTTCTATCCTCCACACCAATGCATCAACCTCTTCGTTAAGGGTTCGTATATATCACACAACAATCAAAGATTAAATGTGGGAATGGTGACCAAATGACAGCACTCAAAAAATGCAAATAAGAAACAATCCATATACGAAAATAAAACAAATTTGCACTGAACAATGGTAACCAAAGATATGAATCAAAACCTAGATCTCACAAGAAAACAACAATCAAAGAAAAATGTAAATGATGTTTTACTGTGAATAAGGCTTAAGATATCACTGAAGCACATCATGGCCATCAAATATAATGACTGACAGCTTAGTTAGAGAAAATTTCTCCTTTTTCAAGAATATTGATTATTAGTAAAATGTCTGTTTGATGGCACATAACTGAAGTATATTTTCATCAAAGCCTTACATACTTACACAACAAGATTTATGAATAGCTGTTGATGGAGACTGTATTTATATATTTGTATTTTAAGTGTTTTAAATTTAGAATTTCATTGACGTGCTATAAACACTTTAATGAGATAATTATTTCAGTTATGTAGAATTTCATTGATGTCGATGTAATAATTACAACTCATTTCTCATTTCATTTCAAATTTATGATGTACTGCAAAAGGCATTTTTATCTAACAAAAATACAAAATAGAAAGCATAAATAGGAAATCAAGCAGATAAGATGAGGAGAAGTAAAAAATTATTTTAGTATTACGTTAACTTATATTTTAAAAATAAAATTATAGAAATTGAATTAATAATAAAAAATACGGTAATGTACAGTACATTTATTGCCAACTCAACGATGAGAATGTTACAAAGTAACAGCCCAATCAGAGAAAAGCAAACGCAGTATCCATGGTTTACATTTCATTTCGATGATGTGCAATTTGCGTTGGCGGTGCGTAACAAAAGTGCAAGTGAGAGAAACCGTATTCAGGGAAAATTTAATGTTAAAACTTATATTCCTTATGTTTTGCATGAACATTAATTTGAATATGCACAAACGTTGATGTACTTTTCATGCAGAATTCTGAATTACATATAGTTGAATGTTGAAGTTTTTCAAACAAATGCATATTTCAATTTTTTGTTATTTTACGTAGGCGTCTAGATTTTATTCTCGTCTAGATACGTTTAATTTTTCAACTTTTATTTGCCCATGGCGTTGAATTTCATTCTGAACAGAACAGGTCGAATATCACAAAGCGCTTAGTGTTTTCTGTTGTACAATACAGCAAATTGCCGCTTTTCATACAGAAATTCGTTCATTCATACAGAATTTAATTGTATTATCACATTATATTACTTTTTTAATTTTACATCATCAAAAGCAGAAGGTAAATTATATTTTTCATCTATTCAATTCTGCTTGTCAGCGAGCGCAACCAGTGTGCTAATATTTTACTGAAAAGTTTGTTGTGATGAGTTCCACTTATGTAGGTCATTTTTGAATTTTCAAATTCCGACATGCGGAGGTGTGTTTTGACTAAGTCAATTATTTTGTTATGGCGTTTTCTCAAATAGTTTATATTTTGACTGAATTTTAAATGTCAAGTTTATTTCTGAATTTTCAAATAGTCCTCAGTGGTTGAATTTAGCAGTGCATCTGAATTTTTTTTCAATTCAAATTTATTTGAAATCTTCATTGTTCATATTATGCTGAGATTATGTTGTATTTCATCTTTGAGTAGCATATCCAGCGCACTGAAACCAGTGTTTACCGTATCGCGCGCAGTGTCTGACTTTTATGCAAATTGGAACGCCTGAAAATTGCCTTTACATTAACAGTGCAGCAGTTAAATTGACTGTGTTGACTAGCAGTAGTTTCAATTGAAATTTGCATACAATTTCAATTCGTTTGCTTTAGAGCTTATGTGTGGCCTGAATAATGTTTGTTTAACGAGATGAAAAATACCTTTGATACTTGTTAATTAGTAAAAATGAACGTTATTCAAATTTTGTTGTGACTGCGGTTAGGTTGCTAATGAAGTTCATTTGGAATAATTCTATGCTAATGATGTTGGGAGGAATGAACAATGGCGTTTTCAATGCGATGACGGAGGAAAAATAGCAATAAAAGCGGCTTTGCTTTTTATTTTTTCTAACATTATTTCATTGAATTTATTCTTCTACATTTGTAAACACAAGAATAAAAGATGGACGCGCAGGTCCAGAAGACGACGGCAAGTTTTGTAAGTATATTTTGTTGAGTTTGGTTAAATAGTTTAACTTCAGTGAGCAAATCTTGAGTCTATAATTTATATAAAATCGAGCTATACGTTATTGAGCATTTTATTCAGATACTTGTTAATTAGAGTAGTTTATTGTAAGTGGAAAATATGTAGTTTTCGCTAATATTATTTAAATGAATTTGAGTGGCTTTCCGCATTTGAACATTTTCATGTTTGATGCCTTGTCTAAGGATTTATTTGCGGAAAGAAAAATGGTTGAATAATTTGTCGATCATTTCTAAAGACAATAATCAGAATTATTGAGTTTGATTAGTGAGTTGTTGTGGCACTGCTATAGTTAGAGTATTAGTATAAGTAAATATTTGAGATTAGCAGTGCATGGTTAGGAGGAATGTGAGATAGGGTGACGTGCAGGAGTACGAGGGGATACACTGCACGATGCGACCCTAACCGCCTCAAATAATGAAAGTCCATGTTTCTGCAGCTCACCTCTTGCTCTGCCGATTGCAGTACCAGAGGCTTGCCGCATTGCTGAGTCTACGCAATGAGATCAGAAGCAAGGTGAAGCCTGACTCGACTGCCCCTGCGCCGCCCCTCACCTCCCTGCCCTTTAACGAGGACGACCAACGGCTGAGCCTCTTTGCAGTAGCCCCTGTGCTGACTTGATCGATTTTCAAGAGATCATGCTCTCCATTTAATGATGCAATGGAAATTGATGTGAAATCTGTAGCATTGCACATTGCTGTGAGATTTCCACATCTGTGTGAATTTGTAAGTATCTGTCGCCTATGAAGATATGAAAATTTACCTTTGACGTAGTGATGAAACCTTCTTTCGGCTCTAATCCAGATGCATTCGTTACTCTAAAAGAGAAGCGGTAAGCGTTGTAATGATGCAATTGTGAAAGTATAACCTGTCTCTGTCTCTTTCCCAATGATTGACGTACGATTTGATGCCACATCTTTAACTAGTTCATTTGGTGTTGTACCTTTCATCAGTTTAGGCATAATGCATTTAAAATTAATCTCCGTTTAGATTTTCCTTATAAATATGTTAATTAGTTCAAATTTTTTTAACATTTATACAAAAATTTATCCAATTAAAAACTTAAAATAAATGATAAATAAAATATAAGTTTTATTCACTGAATAATTTCACAAATTTATACTTATTAAACATTTCGTCCAGTTTGTGCCCACTTTTCACCGCGTTTTCTTATTGTTCATTGACCGCACTATTTTACTGGACATTCATGTCGTTGTCTTATGGGTTTTCCTTGTCTAATTCCTCATTGATTCAAACCTTTCCCTTGTGATTAGCTGCAGTATTTTTTCATTTCATTGTTTCAAATATTCCAGTCAGGATTATGTAACTTTAATAGTTGTGACGTAACATTAATAACGGAAATATTTATTATTCTGGAATTTTATTGTTTGTGTTTCAATCAAAATTTATGAAGTTTCATCATTTATTGAAAATTTGTTTTCTTAATATACTATTTGTGGTGATGTTTCTGCTTTTCAGTGATCAGCATTTTCGAAAAATTTTTATCATTGTTCTATATTTCATTGTACCACAGCGACGAACACAGAAAAAACAACGCTAAAAATAATAAGTAAAATAGTGATTTTTATTTTTATTTATTGAACAACAACAACAGTAAACAACAGCCAACAAAAACTATAATAAACTACTTATCAATAAACGACATTAACAAAGTGGAAACGTTGAAAACGGAAAAAACTAAATAATACAATACTATACAACACAACAAAATAGAATACAAATATAATACAATCCAACAGTTGGAAAGCGGCATTAAATCGCCTCTGGCGTTATGTACATTGGAGCTTGAAGGAACTTTTCTAGCGTACGTTTACCGTTGGTGTATTAACCTGTATAGTGTGCAACCAATTGTTGCTTTTTAGCATAAACCCTGTTTACCCGTCTTAAGTCACCAACGGTAGCGCTTCCTGATAGAACTTGTTGAATCAGGGTGTCCATAGCACTCTATACTGCTATCAGGAGCTGGAGCAGTTCATAAAACCTGTTATGACCTTTACCCGGTTTTCTGTTGAGCAGATTATGCCAACCTACCAAGTGGTTATTGGTTCTGATATTTACATTATGTACATTCCAAAGCGGCAGTCTCTCACTGGTCATCCACTCCTGCCGAAAATATTGAAATGAAGCTGATAAAGCACTCATAGCGCCTGCTTCAAGCAGGTAAACACCGGTATGAACGTGCGGTACAGGGAGGAAAGCGGTGTCCAGGACCATTCTTATCTTTCTTTTTGTTTCTTCCTGAGTTCTATATCGTGTTTTCAGTCCCAGATCACTGAGTTTCATATGTTCCGCCTGGCAGAAGTGGAGGTCGCAGCCCTGTACCCGCGTATTCAGGAAGTGATCAAGAATCGCGGGTATCAGGGCGGTTTCAAAATCACAAATTATTGTTTCTGGATTTAGATTGAGCCTGAGGACTGCCGCTTTGTTTAGTAAAGCTTGAGAAACATACCTGTATGTTCCAATATCTTTACCCGTACATAAACAGTAGACTGCTGGCACCAGCTTACCCGCCACAAAGACATAGATGGTAAAAAGCTGTTGATACCATTGTGGTACAACCTTGAAAGCACCATCCATGCCCCAGGTTCGCCTTGCTGCCAGCAGTCTAATCTTAGAACCCATAGCAAATACCAGTATATGCCTCGATGCACTCTGCCACAACAAAAATTCATCACCGGCCTTCGTTGTCCTGAACGGGACAGAGATTTACAGTTCTCGACGATGTTTTGGCAGGTTTGGGTAACGCTTTGACTGGTGGCTGTACATCGTGAACTTCACCCATTTGAAAAGCGGAAAATTGCCAGATGTAGATGTCACGGGGTACGCGGCGGAAGCTTGTTCATCGTGAATGTCAGGGGTAGGTTTCGTTTCTTCCGCGCTTCGTTTTTTCAAAATCGCCTTGTTTTCCATTTTGTATGCCAAGTGCTCATCCACCGGGCAGTTTTCGATGTGATCATTCTGCTTGATCACAGATGTCACATCCAGGTTTGTCCATATGACACCCTTTCAGCCTTCTTTATCCTATACCAAAATAAACTAACTATTAATAACGAAGGACACATACTGTACATTCAGCGCATACTTTTGAGCACCATTCATATTTCTTCTGTTTCCCGATGCGTTTCAATTTGNCTGCTATAGTTAGAGTATTAGTATAAGTAAATATTTGAGATTAGCAGTGCATGGTTAGGAGGAATGTGAGATAGGGTGACGTGCAGGAGTACGAGGGGATACACTGCACGATGCGACCCTAACCGCCTCAAATAATGAAAGTCCATGTTTCTGCAGCTCACCTCTTGCTCTGCCGATTGCAGTACCAGAGGCTTGCCGCATTGCTGAGTCTACGCAATGAGATCAGAAGCAAGGTGAAGCCTGACTCGACTGCCCCTGCGCCGCCCCTCACCTCCCTGCCCTTTAACGAGGACGACCAACGGCTGAGCCTCTTTGCAGTAGCCCCTGTGCTGACTTGATCGATTTTCAAGAGATCATGCTCTCCATTTAATGATGCAATGGAAATTGATGTGAAATCTGTAGCATTGCACATTGCTGTGAGATTTCCACATCTTTGTGAATTTGTAAGTATTTGTCGCCTATGAAGATATGAAAATTTACCTTTGACGTAGTGATGAAACCTTCTTTCGGCTCTAATCCAGATGCATTCGTTACTCTAAAAGAGAAGCGGTAAGCGTTGTAATGATGCAATTGTGAAAGTATAACCTGTCTCTGTCTCTTTCCCAATGATTGACGTACGATTTGATGCCACATCTTTAACTAGTTCATTTGGTGTTGTACCTTTCATCAGTTTAGGCATAATGCATTTAAAATTAATCTCCGTTTAGATTTTCCTTATAAATATGTTAATTAGTTCAAATTTTTTTAACATTTATACAAAAATTTATCCAATTAAAAACTTAAAATAAATGATAAATAAAATATAAGTTTTATTCACTGAATAATTTCACAAATTTATACTTATTAAACATTTCGTCCAGTTTGTGCCCACTTTTCACCGCGTTTTCTTATTGTTCATTGACCGCACTATTTTACTGGACATTCATGTCGTTGTCTTATGGGTTTTCCTTGTCTAATTCCACATTGATTCAAACCTTTCCTTTGTGATTAGCTGCAGTATTTTTTCATTTCATTGTTTCAAATATTCTAGTCAGGATTACGTAACTTTAATAGTTGTGACGTAACATTAATAACGGAAATATTTATTATTCTGAAATTTTATTGTTTCTGTTTCAATCAAAATTTATGAAGTTTCATCATTTATTGAAATTTTGTTTTCTTAATATACTATTTGTGGTGATGTTTCTGCTTTTCAGTAATTAGCATTTTCGAAAAATTTTTATCATTGTTCTATATATCATTGTACCACAGCGACGAACACAGAAAAACCAACGCTAAAAATAATAAGTAAAATAGTGATTTTTATTTTTATTTATTGAACAACAACAACAGTAAACAACAGCCAACAAAAACTATAATAAACAACCTATCAGTGAACGACATTAACAAAGTGGAAACGTTGAAGACGGAAAAAACTAAATAATACAATACTATACAACACAACAGAATAGAATACAAATATAATACAATCCAACAGTTGGAAAGCGGCATTAAATCGCCTCTGGCGTTATGTACATTGGAGCTTGAAGGAACTTTTCTAGCGTACGTTTACCGTTGGTGTATTAACCTGTATAGTGTGCAACCAATTGTTGCTTTTTAGCATAAACCCTGTTTACCCGTCTTAAGTCACCAACGGTAGCGCTTCCTGATAGAACTTGTTGAATCAGGGTGTCCATAGCACTCTATACTGCTATCAGGAGCTGGAGCAGTTCATAAAACCTGTTATGACCTTTACCCGGTTTTCTGTTGAGCAGATTATGCCAACCTACCAAGTGGTTATTGGTTCTGATATTTACATTATGTACATTCCAAAGCGGCAGTCTCTCACTGGTCATCCACTCCTGCCGAAAATATTGAAATGAAGCTGATAAAGCACTCATAGCGCCTGCTTCAAGCAGGTAAACACCGGTATGAACGTGCGGTACAGGGAGGAAAGCGGTGTCCAGGACCATTCTTATCTTTCTTTTTGTTTCTTCCTGAGTTCTATATCGTGTTTTCAGTCCCAGATCACTGAGTTTCATATGTTCCGCCTGGCAGAAGTGGAGGTCGCAGCCGTGTACCCGCGTATTCAGGAAGTGATCAAGAATCGCGGTTATCAGGGCGGTTTCAAAATCACAAATTATTGTTTCTGGATTTAGATTGAGCCTGAGGACTGCCGCTTTGTTTAGTAAAGCTTGAGAAACATACCTGTATGTTCCAATATCTTTACCCGTACATAAACAGTAGACTGCTGGCACCAGCTTACCCGCCACAAAGACATAGATGGTAAAAAGCTGTTGATACCATTGTGGTACAACCTTGAAAGCACCATCCATGCCCCAGGTTCGCCTTGCTGCCAGCAGTCTAATCTTAGAACCCATAGCAAATACCAGTATATGCCTCGATGCACTCTGCCACAACAAAAATTCATCACCGGCCTTCGTTGTCCTGAACGGGACAGAGATTTACAGTTCTCGACGATGTTTAGGCAGGTTTGGGTAACGCTTTGACTGGTGGCTGTACATCGTGAACTTCACCCATTTGAAAAGCGGAAAATTGCCAGATGTAGATGTCACGGGGTACGCGGCGGAAGCTTGTTCATCGTAAATGTCAGGGGTAGGTTTCGTTTCTTCCGCGCTTCGTTTTTTCAAAATCACCTTGTTTTCCATTTTGTATGCCAAGTGCTCATCCACCGGGCAGTTTTCGATGTGATCATTCTGCTTGATCACAGATGTCACATCCAGGCTTGTCCATATGACACCCTTTCAGCCTTCTTTATCCTATACCAAAATAAACTAACCATTAATAACGAAGGGCACACACTGTACATTCAGCGCATACTTTTGAGCACCATTAATATTTCTTCTGTTTCCCGATGCGTTTCAATTTGTATGCCCTGCCTTCATATACAAGGGACATACTACCGCTACGATTTGGTACAAGATGTAGCTCAGGGACGTCAGCCATAACGAAAGCAAGGAACAGAACAGAGAAAATGATTCAAATAACTCTGGAACTCAAAGCACTGAACGCAAACGCGAGACAAAAGGAAAATGAATTTGACGATTTTGAATTCCATTTTAAATAACTTTTGCAAAAGGTAGTTATCATGAAACGCAGCAGTAAGGAAAACTAGAATTAGCAGTCTTGAATTTTCAACGTCTAGAGGAAAGGACTGTACTGCTAAAGCACGTTGCTGCTTCGCATTAGGCACAGCTAACTAGATGTTTCACAACGCACTCAGCAAGTCCAAAGAGTGGCTCTCTGAACTGCATCGTCTACCAACTTTTGATTTCAGTTTCATCTAATTAATTATCGATGCAGCTATCCTTCTTATTTTTAGTCTACCTGCAGTACGCCATAAAGTCATTGCAGGTTTTTGCTTTGCAATAACTTATAGAGCACAGCATCTGCTCTTCTGATGCTGAAAAGAAATCAAAAGGGTGAGTGCGTTCCTTGAAATTTTTGCTAAACTCTGTGGGAGAAGATGAAATACCCAAGTGTAATAACTGTGATTCAGTTTCCTAATATAATTGATATTCCGTTTCTGTTACCGCATAAATGAATATCTCAACAACTCAGTTGCTCCCAGTAAAAAGCTCGAAAACTGTGGACAGCCATATGAGCATGCTCTTTAGCTTTAAAACGTTTCAACTGAAGAGTGAGCACTGAAGTCCCATGAATATACCTGCACGTGCTTGTAATGTTGATCAGTATTTCAACCTTGAATCCATTTACCAGCATTGTGATGATAAATTGAATTCCGTTAGCTGTAAACACTGCTTGATTTTCAACTGCTTCTCATCAGCATTGGTTCGCGCAATATCAAATCTTGCCATATTTACAGCATGCGGTGTATTTCAATTGGCAGTTTTCACGAAAACATCTTCGAGCACTAAAGAAAAAACAGATTTCGCTTAGTAATATCACTCAGAATAATTCTCAAGCAGAAATTTTCCTCACAGTCATCGCTTATAACTTCTTCTGAATAGAACCGACAGAACTGACAGTGAGGTGACGATCTCCCACATAACCGTACATTGTCTTGTGCAACAGTAACGCGTGGGACTTCGCTTGAACTTCCTATAAAGTTAAATAAATTGATATATTGTAATAAACAGGTGTGGATATGATTTGCTGACGTACCATCGTTTATAAATGAATTCAGTGCTACTACATCATAAAATGGTTAAGCAGTAACGTTGAAGCAACCACAATCATAACCAATGGTAGCACGCAAGACGGGCATGGCTAATGCATGGCATCGTAGGGGTTCATACATAAACCGGCAACTGCCTCACATAATTCAATGAACAAAGCACCGGTGAAATGCAACGTCAAGAAGTAAACGTCATCCTTCAGTAAGCTAAAATTCAGGTACAAATATTAACAAAATGTTACTACAGTATGACTATCACTTAGTAATAATAACCTTGCAAAATTTTCAGTGTTTGGACGACAGAATAAAATTTTCAGTCTACATTTCACATTTTCGATTTTTGTCTGGTTCATTGGGGATGCTTCACACTAATCTTATTTATGTTGGGAAGTTTGCTCTTAAATGCACGTTAAAATGATAGAACAAAAATAGATTTCTTCATGTCACTTCTCGTTGCAGTTTTTGCATAGTGGCTAAAATTGAGAGCGTTTAGTTTTTCTGTGAAAGAAATTATATAACGAATGAAATGCATTGTCTGAAAATGCTAAAAAGACAAAAAGCAGTTGCAATCTGATGTAGAAGCAACAATTCTGTATTTTGCGCAACACTAAACCGTCAAATTATACTTTTGAATGCCAGCACAAGTTATCATAAACTCATTTTTATTTCAATATAACAAAAAAAACGGAGAATCATGACATCATCAATTATGCATTAGACGGTGGCTTGATCAATTATTTTTGCAATGTGTCTTTATGGTGTGAAGATTATCCAACCACGTCAGGTTCATTTTTACTGATAGGCTTGCATGATCTAGTATTCTGCTTAAAGCATGTTAATCAACAAGCGCTGGACATTTATAAATTTGGTCTGAAAACTTTGAAAAATATGTTGCCACTTTATAATACTGGTGTTGGTTTACTTTATGATTTAAGGCATGTCTTTCTGCATGGCACGATGGGAGTATCATGCAGTACATATTTTCCACCTGCAGTGGCTATATATTATAGAAGGAGATGAATTGTCCAGAGTAACTGCAATTCGATGGAGTCCATTTAGCGAAGCTGAGTGAGCGAAACACAACTAATTTAGCATAGACCAATTATTTATTAAGACACTTTGCAAACTCGATCTCACCGTGTTTTTTTATGGAAATTTTTATTGCTTTTCTTCTGTTTACATATTCCAGCTTTACTTCAAAATTTATCTGCACGTTTCTTCCATCCAATTCTTTTACTTCTAATAATATACTGTTATGTTGATGTTTCATTTTGGCCATTAACTTTTCATGTACTTTAACTGGCAATAATAACAACTACTGGTACAGTTGTTAATAAAAAAGCTTTTATAATAAAAAATAAAATTTCAACTGTATTTATCGAACAAACATTTATTTCAATTGTTCAAATGTTTGCTGCAAGTTTAGGCAGTGCCTTATTTCATCTTTACACGTATCTTATTGGAAACAACTTACCGTATACTGTGAAAGAACTTAATTTCATGTACATTATTTTTGTCAGTAAAGTGAAAAAGCCTTAAGGTGTAAAGGAGTTGTTTTTTTTAATTTAATTTCAATGAATACATTTTTTTATTCAATTCATATTAAAAGTGAATTACCAAAATACTGACAAAGAATGCTGTTTCTAAATTGATTCTGTAAATTTGGACAGACTTGAAACGTTGTTGTGTTGTGAATTCCATATAAATCATGGAAAATGGTTTTGTTGAACGTTTCAATTCGCTGAGAATGAATACACTGAAACAAGTTGAAATTGAGCAACAATGTTCGCTGTGTTGCTGTGTTACGTGTGGATTGATTGAGAAAAACAAATTCACCGCCCTCCGGTGTCTCTTGCTTACTTGTCACATGGAAAAGCGGCTTGTTCAACATGGATTCGACGTTCAAGTTGTGCTGCTTTGCCCTGAAGTTAATAGCTGGCTTTCAGATTTTGGTATTTTGTAAATGAAGTTGAATAAGCAGAATTTCATTTCAAAATCACTGAATTGCGCTGAAATTTGCCGCATGAACAAAGATGAACTCTTTTCCACTGTTGGAATATATTTTCAAACATATAAACAGAAGGAAAATGCAACTTTCCTAATATACTCTAATTTAAGATGTTACAATTTTCAGCAATTGTCACTGTATTTTCTAAATATGCAATCTGTCAGTTATGCTTATAATATTGCACACGTAAAGATCTCCATTGCTCAGTTTAGTGTCAAGTGGTTTTTATCTGAAAGATAAAGGCAAATATTTGAACATATCAAAGAAAAGCATGGCAAAGTTGAAGGTCAAGATCAAGTTATCAGTCGTTTGACGGCTTTGGTTGTTGTTTTTGAATTGTTAACTGCAAACCACGACCAGCCCGTTCTCGATCTGCCTGCAATTGCTAGAAAGGCTTTATTCGTCATGTACTTGGATGTGCTCTATTTTGAACTCATTCAAAAAGATGGTATCCAAAATTCACTACTAGCATTGCTGTCTTCTGACATGCAGCGAGGTGTTTTAACGGATTTTCACCCGCTAGCTGACATGATCTTTTTGTTGGATATTATTCATTCTGGAAATGGTTCTCGACGTTCAAGTATTACCGTACAAAAAGGTTGCCACTGGCTTACGAACTTCACTAGCCAATTTAGCAAAATTTACAGTATAATTCAAATTCTCACGCCTGCAACAGATCTGCTTTTTGACCAACTCTTCGTCAAGATTCATCTGATTAAAACGTTAAATCATGTGAATATTGGGTGAAAACATTCTAGTGAAAATTTTCACCATTGCGTGTGTGTGTCTTGGCGGAAGACTTTTTTGGTCAATGCCTGTGAAACAGCACTATTATCATGATTATTCTGCTTGCTGTTTTTGCAGCTTTTCGTGTATCTCGTTGTTGTTGTACAGAATAAACTTGACTTTTTGTATAGTAACATTGCTGATACAGCTGGGATACCTGCAGTGCAGTGTCAGGCTACGGGGAAGAAAATTTAAAAAATTGAGAAAAGAGCGCGGTAGCAAATTGATTGCCACTCAGTTTCCCGCTTCACAGTAATTACAGTCCACTGTAACTGAGTGTAAGGTTTTGTTGTGTTCACAAAAATATTTTGTTCGATCCAACTGTACGCAGGGGAGTTAAGTTTCACTAACAGAGTCACTGGCCCTTCTCAGGCTTAGTAGTGTTAGCTATAATTCAGGAACAACAACACACGGAAACTAAGATTTATTCAGAAGAATCACACAAAACAATTACACGCCACCACAACACACACAAGATCACTTCGCACTCGCGTTCACTCTCGCCTTTGCACGTGCCTATTACGTCACCACCACTGCCAATCACCGCATACGGTAGCAGATGCGGATAGTCAGGCTCAAACGAAGGTGGTTGTTAACATATTTATTTGTACTGATTTTAAGTATCAACAATTTATGTGGAAACATTTAAAAATTTCACTTGATTTTGATAATATCAGTGTTAAGAACAGTGACGACAATTTATATCTTGATTATCTTGAATACCTACTGTAAGAGGAATACTGTATGATAAATATAGAATTGATAGGATTGATTGAATTGATTGATTGATTGACTAAATTAGGACGATAGTAAACGTTTGATTCCCCCGATTACTGTTGATTTTGAGCGATTGTTACTGTCGCTACAGTTACCGTGTAAGGAAACGAAGGTACAGTTGTACATTCGTTTGAATTCACTGTTTGCGTAAGAGATTGCGTAAACAAAGACGACCGTGTACTTCTTGCTTGACCCAAGGAGTTCGCATGAAGCC
>JYDO01000265.1:0-27521 GCA_001447755.1 Trichinella papuae | reverse complement strand
CAGTCTTGTGCAGAGTGAAGTGCGCCGGCTTATGCTCTTTGCTGCTTTTCAATTCTATTATGATAATTTTTCTGTTGATTTGCTTGATTGTTTGATAAAGGCTTTCTCTTAACCAAGGGTTCTTCATTAGCAGTGTGTTTCGCAGCTATGAGCTGTTAGCAATTTTAATGAATTGGATTGCTGCTTCATTAATAGCTGCTGATCTGATTTTTTCCGTATATCTGCAATCCTCCACTGCTACAACAGCAGTCTTGTTTTGCTAAATCCATGGTCAACATCGGTGCTTGCAGTAATTTTTGTTGTGCCATCTTGTCGTTGATTCTTATAACAGTGTCGCCTGTCTGGCAACATGTCATGCAGTAAGTACTTCGTCAAAGTTGTAATTTTCTGCGAGTTTATAAAATTACATTATGCATTGTCGTAACGCTTTGATCTCAGGCAATTCTTAGCTTCCCGACCTTGTTTACGCTAACTAGGTTATATTAGCTTAATAAATGATTATGTTGAAAATGGCTGATAAGGCTGACGTGGAAAAGTATCACTTATTGTCTAAAATTCCTTCTTGAATTATACATTTTTGCAGTAGTTATCATGAAAATGTGAATAAGTTATTTTCATTGTTATATAGAAAAATCCATCAATTTAATCACTATATTTATTCAAAATTAATTTTGGAACGTGCATGACAATGCTTATTTCGTCATTAAAAAACAAATCAGTATCATGATGTAAAATAAAAAATGCAAGCGCACTTTTCAATCACTAAAACAATAGTTTTTCTCTCCTTCATTGTCGGTTTTTTCATGTCGTTTCTCAACTGCAAACAGAAGGGAATGCAGGTATGTTGCATTTACAAAAATTGCTTAAAAAACTACAGTAATACCCAAAGTAATAACAACCATGCAATGTAGAAAAGATATATTTATCGGAATTAGCCATCTTCTACCACTGATCTACAAAATTATTTGCTTTTTATAAGTATGTGTACATGTTTTGTCTCCAATATACTGTTGCATTGCTTTTGATCAGTTTCGCTAAACCATTCTTTTCAAACAATGACGTGTCATTTTATTAATTTTCTAATGACTATAGTGCACTACTAATAATTAGTCAATGTTTTCGGTGCTAAGAATGCAGCTGTGGGTGACGTAAAAATGACTTGTGTGCTCTTTGTTAGACGAGAGTGAACGTTTCATGAATATTCTTTTTCTGTAACTTATGCGTTGTTAAAGTGATAATTATGTAATAGACTAGATACAACAACCCTATGTGTGAACTATCTGTTGACCATTCCTGAACATCACATTTATTTGAATAAACAGTGCATTAAATAAATCTAAAATTATCTAATAATGTGCACATTTGAAATACTAGCAGCATGCAATTTTCGCGCAATTTATGTAAATGCGCAACTGAAAAATCAAATACAGGATGATTTTCCACTTTAACAATTTAGTAACTTAGTTTTATTTACTATATAAAAAGAAATTTATTAAATTAACATGTCATATAAAGTTCTACGGATACACGTTTTCTCTGCTCCTAGTTCAACATATTCTCAACACTTTCTTCATTTTTCATTTTTTCAGCATGGATTTACGAGCCAAACTAACTATTAATTCGTACCGTTAGATACCGTTATTTACATGAATCTATAACTCAGAGCAACCGCCTTTATGTCTAATATAAATAGCTAGGTCGGCACACTACGCAGTGGCTTTTTGAAACAGCCAATTGAGAATGACGCCTACTTTTCTACTTTACTGTACTTTACTGCATCAAATGTGAGGCGATTATTGAAACCCAACCAATAACTAACATTCTAAAAACTTATGTTATGTTGAACTTTATGAAAAAAAAGAAATATTAGTTACACTTCTGAGTACATTATTTTATTCAGCCACTGGTTCCAGTTGAAATTGATACTTGTAGTTCATCAAGTTGCTGTATGTGTGAGTGGTATTTGTTGCTTCATTTGGTTATGTAGATTGAAATTAGATTGTCGAGTTTTGTTGGAAACTTGGCATTTGAATTTGTTCACTCGAATTGATAGCTCTGTTGTTTTGCATCAGTGATAAGTTTATGATTTATTTCTATCTATAAATTTATTTAAGCTTACTACTGCAGTTGAAATCATTTCAGTTTTGTCCATCCTTTTTATCACTTGAATTTTTTTTCACGTGTTTGATTGCATAAGATTTATTGCAATTAGATATTTACATTAATTTTTTACTAATTAAAGTATGAATGTTTTGAAATGCATAGGAGTAAATCTTTTTATGCATTGATGAAATATTGATGGAAGAAGTTAGGGTACGAATGTAAATCTAAAATAATTTAGTCTTTTATACGGTATTTTCTTTTAAATCTTTTTGTCTAGTTTGGAAGTTAGTTTGAAATAAAATTTTGAAAAGAAATACTGAAATTAAAAATTTCTTCTTAAGCCGCATGTTTCGATGTGGTTATTTCGACGGTTCTGTCAAACGATGAGATTGTTTTTTGAATTCTGTAATTCTTTTATTGCATTTTTACTGTAGATGTCATTTGAGAAATATTAACAGCTAAAAAGTAAATCATATTCTTTACATAAATGCGTAGTAAGAGTGACGTGAGTTTCCATATGTTGTATGTAAAGAGATTCTTTCGTTTTTTATAGGTTTGTTATTTTTCTTCATTGTAAATGTTTTGTAATGTTACATATGAGTGTATTATATGATTATTTTTTGAGCTCGCAGCGAATTCTACATTCAGTTACTTAGAATTGGCATAAATTTTGTCTTTTTATATTAATCTACGAATTAATTATATGTTTTGTAATTTTATGACATTTTTGAATAGCGTGTTGTAATCAGGTAGTGTAGGATTATTGTTGAGGTAGCATTTTCGTTTCTAACTTTTGTAAACAAGGGATATTCAGGTTTTAATTTGATTACTGTAATTTGTTATTCTTTAGGGTGCATTTGTAGTCGCATTTTCAGAATGATTTCCGAATATAATTCACATTATTGTTTACTGTAGCTGCTTGGCTTGAAAAGAACGTTCAATTACCTTTCTGAATGAGTGAATTGAAAATGAAGTTTCTGTCAACGAATGTTTCGCACAGTGAGGAAAGTGGACGTTCGTCGGATGATGAGGAAAATCAGCATTCATATGCCGAATTATTTGCCTTATCAGTATTAAGTGAACGCACGTTGGCAGATACGGATGTTGATAATGAGAAGAACAGATCTTATTTAACGGGTAATGGAGATTTTAGTTGTTATCTTATATTCAGATTTCTAATCATCTTTTTTTTTATTGTGATTAATAATTTTGTGAGAAGAAAAAATACATTTTTTGTGTTTTACATCTTTTAGAAATTATGTATTTGTTATATTCTTTTTTTTCTGGTAGAGTATCGTTTTCTTTGATGTTGATTCATGATGGGCGCATTTTATGTTTTAGGCTTTTTGAGAAAATTTTGTTCTGTGGAAAGTATTTACCGAGATTTAGAATGGCAGATTAGCAAAGAATGCGATTGTAAAGTTGCTGTTGCGAGGTACATATTTTTGTTTATTTGTTTTATTTATTAATTTTACCACCTAGAAGTTTATTTTTGATGAAAGTAACTTAAATTTATTAATTGTTCAATGATTTAATAACGAAATTTTTTCAGCGATGAATCATATATTGCATTGCTTTTTGCCGGGAGATTGGAGATTCGGTATGTTTTCTCTGATTTTTGATGTACAATTATTTCAATTTTACTATTTTCAGGAATATCAGGGATAAAGAAAAGTGCTATCGCTGTATAGGTAGATTCCTAAGAAATGTATATTTTCTAAATTTATTCATTCAATTTATATTTAGCTTTTAAAGATACTTTTCCGAAATGGTGTAAATTATCATGGAATTCATGGGATGACATGCTTTTGATGACTCGCAGTTCACCAGAAATTGATGTCTTTAATGCCGCTGCGTATCATTGTTTTTCCATCAAAATTGTATGTAAATTATTTTTTCAAGCTTATCAACTTAACTTGGCAATGTCTTCTTCTTATATTTGTACTATGTTTTAGGAAGAATATGATATCCGGAATTTTAATCCCAAGGATGCTATTTCTTCTATGGTGTGCAGGAAGCTGTATAATGAAGCAAATTGGTAAGTTGATTTTTCTGCGACAGATATTTTCATACAGATCATACTCGTACAGATCACGCCTTATTTTGATGAAATTTGTAATTTTTGGTAATTGTCCGGCGTGTCACATTAATTTTAAAATTTCAATATTTTTCAAAAGCAAGGAAGTTGAAATTTGCAGTACAGTTGATTTTTAATTAGTCACATTTTTGGTAATGAACAGAGAGAGAGAGAGAGAGAGAGTTTTGTGCGAGACTGAGTGTAAATATAGTTTGAGGATGCTGCAAGTGCTTATTAATGAATTAATTTTAGGAGCGACGTTTTGTATGTCCTGCAATACAAAGGTATCTTGCGCTGCTACCATGTCGGGTATTGGCTGAGATGTTTTGGCCTTGTTATTGGTCGAGTTGATTTTATTGATTTTTTGTAGGCGCCAGAACGGCTATGAGCGAATGTTTTGCACTGATCTGTCAGCATGTGCTATGTCGCCTTTTACATTCATTTCAATGATTCAGGACATGGACTGTCCAGCGTTTATCACAGGGTCAGCATTTAATCGCGACGGAGTGCTCAGCGGCGTGGGAGTCGGTTTGCACATTTGGAGAGAAATCGACGATGAACCCTATTTGGTGCCTTTTGAAGTGAAAGATAATAATAATAATAAGGTATAATAAGTATTTCTGAAAAATAATAAATTAGTTATTTGTTGAAGCAGAGATACAATCTGCATCATATGTTGTTTGTGTCGAGCTCAGTTTTATGGTGATTTTGTTTCTGTTTTAGGAAATGGCGGCGAAATCAAGTTTATTGTCCAATTTGTGGAAAAAAAGAGTTAGATTTTATATTTTTATTAAAGAAAAGCTGATTTAATTTTATTAAATTTTAGGGATTTATAGTGGATGTTTCTTTTTGTGAGGAGAAATCTATTATGGTTTGTCTCACATCATTCAGTGACATAGTCGTATGTCACACGTTTTCACTTAAGGTGATTAACGTGTTTTTAGCTGAAACGGTATGTATAATTTTAATTTTTGCATCCATCAACACATTTACATAAGAGATAGTTGATTGGATTTTAAAAAAAAAATTTTTTTCATTTATTGTTGGTTTAGATGTTAACACCTGAAGCACAGGCTGCCAACATTTTCCGCCCTGTCTCAGTTGCTTGGATAAATAGCCAGGCAATAGTGTTTTTTTTTTCATTTTTAGTTCTTCTTGCTTTTTTACAAATTTTGAATTTTTCCAGGATATTCTCATTTTGTTCAGCGATGGTTGTTTAGTTGTACAAGAGCATTCCTGTAATTTCAAAGATCCCATTTGGAAAAAAATTTTATACCGATTTGATTATGACTGTTACAAAGTTGCTTCTCGGTCTGAATCAGTTTGTTTTCTCGAAGTAAGTTTCAGTTGTTACATTACATTGAAATATTCTGATTTATACATTCACTTTTCAAAATTGAAATTTTTCAGGTTGCGAGATCTGACAATGCAAACGACTCCTCCTTTGTTATGGCTTCCTTGAAATCAACGTTTAACTTTTCACTGTATTGCTTGAAATGGTTGATATATTCATTTATTGGAGAGGCGTATAATGAAAAAAAGTATCCTTCATCACTTGTAATTGAAACTGTTTTGTGGAAATTAAGAACCATCAGCCCATCGTACTTGGTATATTCCAAGGTGAAAAATGTTTGTTGCGCATGGAAATATATTTTTCATTTATAAAAGATTTCAAAAGAAAAAAACAGTAAAAAATTAATTTCAAAGTATATTGAAAAATTTGTTTTACGTTTAGTTAATGGAAGGCGATGTTTTGGGCGCTGCAGCAGTTGCTGACCATGCGAAACAGCCGATGGAGAATTTTTACAAGCAATTCTGGCAAGAGAGCCATTTTGATATCGATGCAGTTGAACAATTTTTGGTAAAACATTTTTACCTGAATTATTGAAATTACCTGTAGTTGACAATTATGCAAAACAATTTTTATTTTTAATAACTTTATAGAATTATTTTTGTGTCAACTTTCCGCGTTTGTTAAAATGGTTATTTGTGAATGTACTGTACTTACGGTACTGTACTGTACTGTACTGTACTGTGATTTATTTAAAGTAACCTTTCTTTTTGATAATCCGTGCTGTGAAACTTTTTGTTTGTTGCATGGACATTATTATTTTAATGTTTTTTTTTCAAAGGTTATTTTAAAATGTAATTATTTCCAGGCTCCTGTTGGTGATAAGCTTTGGTGCTTAAAGCAGTGCGCGGAGCAAGTTCCAGATAGTGCTGAAGATTATTGTCATTTATTAATTCATGGAATGAATGTTGGCGCCCGGCTTTTGGAATCAGGGTAAATATTTTAAATTGTTCTGCAGTTATTATTGAAAAAAAGAATGCCATGAACAGTCATTTCTACGATTCTGAAATTTAAAAGAAGAAGAGAAAAAAAAATGTGACATATGAAATAGTTTCGAATGACAATTGTGGAAATGAATTGCATTTGAAAATGAATATTTTCTCTTTGTTTTATTTTTTTTGTATTCTTTTATTGTTGTCAATGCTGAGTTTTCCATAATTTAGAGAATTTGAAGAAGCTATTATTGTTGATCTATTGCACAAGATTGTTCGTTACTGGCATATTTTGCAAACACTCCTGGTAAATAGATTCTGTTTCAAATTACCTAGAAATGGTATATACTTTTTTTGATGTTCAGGAATCGAGAGATGCATCGGTTCATGAATTTGTTTCGGACAGCTTTTTAGAATTTCAACAAACAATGCTGTTGTTGCGTGACAAAGATCCAATATGGCTTGCTGTGCACTTTGCCAAGGTTTGTATCGTTTGCTTGGTTTTTTTTCTTTTCTTTCCACTTTAAATAAAATATGTGCGTTTATTATTTTAGCATACATTCTATAGTGGATTGAAGATTTTGTTTTTACGACATGAAAACTTTATCTACAGATACTGGTCAGTAGAATATCTGTAATTATTAGCAGTAGCAGTTGTTGTTGTTTAATTAATATGTTCTGCTACCTTTAATTGTGAGATAAAATTAATAAATTGATAATTAATTTTTGTGCAATTTGTTTATAAAATTTTTTATTTATCGACATTGTAGAAATTGATGATATTTCCATTTAAGGCTGCTGATCATTAGCAGTATCCCTGAATATGAAGATATAGAATTGATCAGACAATTTTTGCCGTGAGGATTGTTTTTTTCTTTTTTAATTTTTTTACTACTAATTTTACATGACAGCAAATTTGGTTAATCGGATTTCATTTCAGCACTTCTGACCATTGCCACACGCGACCAGTGATGCAATCTAGAGTTCTACCAGTAGAAGAGATTAAAAATTTGAATTTTTCTGACGATATACTTTTTACAAACTGTGTGGATAGGCAATCATTGGAATATTTTAATTCCAAATTGAAAGAATCATTTCACTTTTGGTATGATCTTTGTTGTTGTTGTTGTTGTGAAAGTTAGGAATTAGAGGATAAAATTAGATTTGCAGTGTCTTTTTAATATAAAGTAAAAAAGCTTTGATAAAAAATGAATTAGCATTTTACAAGATTTAATACAACTAAATCTGTGATGCATTTTGATTTTTATTCTGTGCGAAGTTTTTTCCAGTCTGGATAGTGAATTGCCTGACCGTAGCATGTTGGTGGATTGGTACGAATGGCGAAGTAAAGAAATTGAAATGAAAACTCATTTACCAGAATTAGCTGAAAATATTTTAACCTTTGCTATTGAGAAAGGTGGATTTAGGGTAAGCAAGCAATGTTCACGTTCACGTTCAATTGAATATGTTATTATTGTAATTTGAACACAGAGATGATTGATCAGCAGTTGAAGTTTTATTTTATTTATTAAGATATGCTATTAAAATTATAAGTTTATTTCAGAAATGACTATGATTTTGTTTTCAGGAGCTCACTTTTCTCAGGTCAGTTTTTCGTATGATTGGTTGGTTAAATTATGAATTGTTTACTGAACACCGTTTTTCACTTAAAACTTTAAGCAAAGTTCCGGTTGTAGAATTAGTTGAAAACATGTTGAAATTGGTAAGAAATTGAATATTTTTATTTAAAAGTGCACAATGTGTTTTTGTAAATTTGATAATTTTAATATATTATATTATATTTTTTAACGTAGAGTGAAAAAAAAGAAAATACAGTTGATTTGATTGAAGAGATTATGATGCCTTTTTGCAAATGCCGTGCTGTGGAATTAAAAATAAGCAGCGAAGAATATTTGCAAACGTTGATACTACTCTGCGCTGAGAAATCGTTGCATTTTTTGGACGATTTATTTCGATTTGCGAGGCATAATTTGCACATGCTTTTACCTAAAAGTTTGGTCTCTGTTGCCACTTTGTTAGACGAAGCATTTTGCAAAACCGACGGCATTTTTGATCACAAGTCAGCAGCTTCCATTATGCGAACTATTGGCCAAACATTTGGGAAAGATTGTTGTTATCCTGAAAATTTGAACTTGATTCGAAAGACTGTGTTGTGTTTCAAAGCTCTGGCTAAGTTTGGCATTGAATTAAGCTACACTACGGTCAAAAAAGCCCAACTAGATAGGACCACGGCGGAAGGGCTGCTTCGCAATTGGATACCCAAAGCCGTGAAACACGAATTGCTGCAGAAGCAAGCAAATTACAACGTCTGTGTGGAAATATTGGATTTTTTTATCGGCGTAATTGAAGATACGAATTTGTGTTTAACACCTGATTTTACTGTAAAATTGTTCATCTCATGCTTACTCAGTTCGAAGAGTGAAAAATTAATCAAAATAGTTCCATCATTTTTTGCGACACAATCATCTGTACTTGCTCATGAACAGCAGCATAGCACTTGTTCCCAAACACTGGCAACTTCTGGTCATGTAGATGCATTTTATGGGTAATTTTGTTTTGTTTTTTTCTTTTCTTTTCACTGACTGAGGTAGGTTAATAATTTTGTATAATAAATCTTAATCATATTACAGCTTAGCCTGCCTGCCTGATGTACATTTCATAAAAAAAACTTACTTATATCATGCTTTATTGTATAGTAAATGAATAGAAAAATACTTTTGTTTATTCATGTTGCGATTATTCAATTATAATAAATTTATTAAGTTATGTCGTTGTTTTTTGAATAGGCACATGAGAAAGTTGGATTACAATGACGCACATCAACTGGTGCTATCTGCAATGCAACTGTACGTCAATTCGTTCACCTACTCAAGCTTTCAGCCATTGCAATGCGCACATCTTTGCTTTGATATATTTTGCAACAATCCATCCGATGAGTTATTGTACCAGAAGAAAGCCATCGATATTTTGCATTTGCTCAATGACATTGATGTGCAATTGCCACCGCAACGGCTCCAATTCTTTCGCAGTAACAACGGCTCTGTTACCGATTTTATCAACGAAATATTTCAGCTTTCTTCGACAGCTTATAAAGATTTAACCAAATTATTTTTATTGCTTAAAAGTGTTTTTGCCAATCGTGTGATTGAAAATTTAAGTGATACATTGCTCATCAGCTGCGCGGTTCAAGCGCATACTGTACAAGATTATATGATTTGTTTGTTCTATTGTGGTAAAATTGTGGATCTGGACTCCCCCGACGGTTGGGAAATTGCGTACAAGCTCTTGCATGATTTGCTGAAATCTGAAAGCAAACATTTCAAGCTTAACACAAGTATTCTGCAATCGCTTATGCGCATTATCCACTTTACTTATGCACATTGTAATGAGAATTTTCTGGATGAGGTTACGAGTATGGGCCAACAGGTTGCAGATTTACTCGAGGAACACCACAGTGTTTCTGCAAAAAAAGATTCACCACCATTGCCGTTCACGTGGTCATTGAACAGATTCTACGATGGATCGTCAGAGCATTTGTACAATTTTACATTGCCTAAAAAAGACAATGGTCAACTGGATTATGATCATCCGAACTTTGTTTCTACTCTAGTATTTATTTTACAAAATGACTTGCAGGAGGCGATTTATATTCTGTTGTCTCTTGACCAAAAGGATATTGTTGAACAGTGTATTGAAAAATTTTCTCACGATAAGCCGATGATCGATTTTATGCTGTATTACTATTGTTTGAAATTTGGAATGTATTGTCAACTTCCGATGGAAAAACTGATAAATATGTCTCCACTGGAAGTTGTTCAGCTGCTTTTGCCTCGACTTATTCGTGAGAAGTCGCCATTTTTTGAAGATGTTAAGCGTTGGTTGAATCAGCTTAGCTTAGGCTTGACAAATCCTGAGCAACAGTCTGAAGGTAAGCCAGTTTGATGTTTTTTGATCTGTAATTTATATACTGTTGAAAAGTTGCATGCTATGCTGACGATATGTACAAAAATAGTATTCTTTTAGTCAATAATATTTTTGTTCAAACTAAAGTTTTATTCTTTTTTATCAATAGGTATAAAAGCAACAAATTTTCTTTTCTGTGTATTTATTCTGTATTTATTCTATTTCGAAATTTCTCTGACCACTTTTTGATTGTTTACATGCTGATGAAATCATGTGTTCAGATAGTAGTAAGGTACAGATGCATTTTACTGCACTGTTGATGCAAATTCACAACTGATGTTCGAATTTGCATTGAAACATATCCTCTAGGCCAGGGGTAGACAAAGTGGTCGATATCGACCCCTTGGGGTCGATGGGACTATCTAAGGGGTCGGCAGAGGCTTAGGGGTTGAATGGGGGTCGATGAACTCCGGAATCGAATATGAACTTTGAAATCCCATCTGAGGAATTTATTTCCTGCAGAACTATTTTGTAACATTAATTTATACTTTTCTGAACTATCAACAGACATCACCAGAAATTAATTTTGCCAGGTCGAACTGCGTGATGCTAAGAGAATTTTCGACTTCAGGCTAAATTTTCATTGCCTTTTGTTACAGGTCGTTTAATGCTTGTTTCCTCCAGTTAGACAAAATACGGCTTTGTCCTATGAGTTTGATAAATGTGTTGCATAGGCCTTTGTCAGATATTTTTCGCCTCTTTCATCACATCAGATGAATTGGTATAGGTGATTTTAGTACAAAGCTAAATGATAAATTGTGCAAAGCTGCTTGGGATAGACGTCTGCGTGACAACGGCCGTGCGGGATGATTAAACGTAAAGGTGAAATGCATCTGATCGAGAATTAGTAAGGGTGAAAAGGGTAAAGGATACCTTATAATAAAGATATTTATTATTAATAATATTTATTTTATGAGCTTGGAGGTCGATGAGGCATCAAGGAATCTATAGGGGGTCGATGAGGCGTCAAGGAAAACCATAAGGGGTCGATGGTACAGAAAGTTTGCCTATCCCTGGTTTAAACCATTTGTTTTATATTTCTGATTATTCTCATAATTTTAGTATCATCCAAATAAGTGACGTTGCAAATGAAACTAAGGGCAACTTTCAGCTCAAAATCTCTTTTAGGCTGTAATGCCTCAGCACGGAGACAATCGAAATGCAAACTTATTTATCATATATTCTTTCATAAAACAGATGCTTTAGTCGAACATATGGAACANTAAAGGCGATTTTAGTACAAAGCTAAATGATAAATTGTGCACAGCTGCTTGGGGTGGACGTCTGCGTGACAACGGCCGTGTGGTATGATTAAACGTAAAGGTGAAATGCATCTGATCGAGAATCAGTAAGGTTGAAAAGGGTAAAGGATACCTTATAATAAAGAAATTTATTATTAATAATATTTATTTCATGAGCTTGGGGGTCGATGAGGCATCAAGGAAAACCATAGGGGGTCGATGGTACAAAAAGTTTGCCTATCCCTGCTCTAGGCTCTACGGATATTGTTGAAATGCTCATAATTACAATAGTGCATATGTAATGATTGTTGAAAGAAGGTATGTGCTTGTGTTTTTTACTTTAGTGCATGTTATGCCACATTATCTTTCTTATCAATCTTGATATATATATATATATATTTGCAGTGTCATATCATACATTGACGAAACGTTAGTTTGAATACGACGCTGTTTAAACATCACGTGTCATATAATGAAAGATTGAATTATAAAATATCTAGAAACAATTTTGAATCTGTCATTACGATAAAACTCAGAACTTCTTCCACAAATTTTTTACACGAGTGAACTGGATAAAAGCATGCATTAAATTATTCGCAATATGTAATTTGTACTTAGGTGATAATTTTCAAATAATTTTGTTGTTGTTGTTGCTTTTATTTGCCGACAATGCTGCTAATTGATAGATTCTTTGCAGAGGTGGATGTATTGGAATTTTTTAAAGATGAAGAATATCGTCGTAAAATTGTACTAGGCTGGGCAGCGTAAGTGAATTTTATTATTTGCTTGTGTAGTTTTGTGAAAGTGTTCAGACAATTTCATTTTATTGTCAGTTCTTAGCTTGTTGTAGTGCTGCTAGAAATTACGATGAAAAATTAATTTTTCATTTTCAATTTGCAGATCGAAATTTTACGATTTCGCTATAGAATTGGGTGGAAAATGTATGATTTCTCAGTGGGAAATCAATATGACGCATTTAGAATTTCTTTTTGTTGGTTGTAGGTAAAGTACAGTATTTTTTCCTTCTTTGACTGATTTATTCAATAATGTCGATCATTTAGATTGAACTCTGAAGAATTGCAGAACAGTATTGAAAAATGGACTCCGTATCTATCATTGGTCTCTCATCTTCAGTTGTTTTCGTATCGCATGAGCGTTAATGTTTTTCCATTTATTGATGGTACTGATTACAATACTCTCATGCTGTATTTTGGGATATTGAAGAAAGCAAATTCGATTGCCAACGCTATTTTAAAGCCGACGACAAAAGCACTGCAAACGGCTGCTAAACATCGCATCATATTGAAAAAATTAAAATATCATCACTTTTGTAAATAAGCTGTTGGAAAGAAAGACAAAACTGCAAATTATTTTTTTTTCTTAATTTTTATATTTTAGTTATTGATTATAAGCTGTTGATGTCAGCTAAGCCGGGTAATTTGTCATGTTTATTACCTTGTTTGACTGAGACAAATATTGTGGAGATCACGAAAGTCTTGCAGATATTTCCGGAAAAAGTAAAAAGTGACTTTTATTTAAAATTCTATTTATTTTTTTTTGAATATATATTTATCTGAAATTTGTTTGTGCGTAGGTTTAAATTTTTCATTTCATTTTATTTAATTGCCACTATATCGTTTATTTTCTTTAAATGTTCAACAAAAAAATTGCAAAGTATTTTTGTAATTATTGTAATATATTATTATACTTTGGATGATAATAATAATTTTATTTTGAAAAATTTCTCTGTTTATTTTAGGAAATTTCCAACAATGACTTGTCGGTCACTTGGGCTACGAAATGTTTTCTTGAACATGCGAAGAGGGTAACTTTTTGATCGCCTTAACTTTGATTGAAAAATTTTAATATTTGAAATATGATCGTCAGATTTTAAAGTTGTATGCCTTTTGTTTTTAATATAGACGGATAAGCTTTGAAAAAGTGTAAATAATTTTGATTAATAACATTTCAATTTAACCGAAGATTAAGAGAGGGTGTTCTTTTTTTTTTAATAAATGTTTTTATCAATTCATAAAAGTTGCAAAATGTTGCAATTCTGGATGCTGCTTGCATGTGAAGCAGGATAGTTGAAAAAGAAAATGAATTCTGTTTCAATTTTAAGGTTGAAGCAATTGAAGCGCTTCAGATGTCGAAAAATGCTATTTGCAAGCTTTCTCCGGGAAGCATTGCAACGTTCGCCGCGTCGATTTTGTTTTTACCCATTTGCCGGAAAGATCTGGTAAAGAAATCAGTATTTCAGAGAAATTTTCATTGTGCTAAAATTTTAGTTTTTTTTCTCTTTTTTCAGCAAACAACGTCATTCGTTGCAAAGGATTTTTGTGAACATTTGCGTGCAGCTTTCCTCCACACACCAAAGTATTCATTGTGTTCTTTATGATATTTTTTTCACAATTCTTTGTTTGCAGTATTCTTTCATTGTTGTTTTAAACTACTGTAGGAGCTTAATCTTATATGCTTAGATATGCAATAGAATTTAGATTTTTTTCATTTTATAGTGAAAATGGATTCCCTGTAGAAGAATATCTGTTCTTTTACGAGCATGTCAATGAATTTTCAGTTCGTTCTGATTCTGATTTTGAAGCTTTGTTTGAGATTATGTTGTTGCTCGCTTCGAGCAAGGAAAGTGTAAGTTGTAGAGTTGGTTGTTGTTTGCTTCGAACGATGTTTAAATATTCTGTGCATATAGTTTGTGGACATGGTTTCAAGTTGGTTTATTGATGCTGTGCATATGAAAATCTTCCACTTGTCGCTATTGTATGAACAGTGCAGGAGCAAGATTATTTGCAAAAGTGCTTTGAATGTTGTAGAAAAAGAACATCAACGGTTTTTTATTTTGCGATTTTTTGTCGTTGTTCTTTTAGCCTTGTAGATGCATGTGAATTGTTTAGATTGAATAATGCTGAAAGGATATTCAGAAAGTGTCGCAAAGCTAGCAGTGGAAGAAGCCAGTTGCGTGATATCAAACTGATCGAACGTTATTATGAGAAATTTCACGATTCTGATCTGTCCAATGTTGCGGCGTTGTTGGAAGAATCAGCTAGTTGGGATGATGAATTGAAATCTGAAAACGACGATGAAAATGAATGTTTCGATGATGGTGTGAAAGATGATGAACATCCTGCGGATGATTTGCAACATCGCGGAATAGATATACTCGAGAAACGGAAGCTGGACAAAGAACTGTATGAATACTTGAAATTGATCATAGAAAATTGCTGTAAGGATGTGACGGTGAGTATTTGCAAATTGTATTCTTATAATTGTCCGTATATATACGGATCGAATCAGTTTGGCTAGTGCAAAGTGGAAATGAAAGCATTATATTTAATTTGCGCAAAATTTGAATTATAACATTTTCAGACAGTCGTAACACTTTTACTTAAAAATTTTCATAATTTTTTTCAGTTTTAACAAGAATGCTTTTTCAGCTTGTATACATTTATGTATTAATTAATGTATTTCAGTTCGAACGAATTTGTATGACTGACAATGAAGAACGGGATAAATTTCTTGCTGAACTTCTAACGAAAGTGGATACAATTTCACAGGCAGACAGCTTTATCGACATTTTCAATAGTTTTCGGTTGCATTTCCATTTAGCGATCCGGTGAGCAGATTTTTATTTCAGGAATTCTTTTTGTTGTTGAAGTTTTGACCACTTGAATAAAGTGTTCATCAGCAAAACACAGAGTAAATTTTTTTTCACCATCTGATGATGACGTTTGTATTAATATTTAAGCAGATTATCATCGCTGAGTAAATGTAACCATTGTCAAGTGAATGCTTTATAAATGTATTAATTTCAAATGCAACAGAGCAGAATTTTATTTTAAACTGATGAATTTATTTTTACGTATCTTCTTCTAGTATCCTTTTTTTTACTTTTCTGCATACTGCTTACTTTATCGGTGTATGGACTTTATAAGGAGAAAACGGTTGAAAATACTTTGTGAATTATTATTAAAAGTTGTTAATGTTCCTTTTTTTCTTATTTATTTTTAGCGATACTTATCATGAAGAGTTGTTACTCCAATTTGTTGGCCGTGTTATTGACAAATGGGGCTCTGAGAATGAAGTTGGCAACTTGATAGCTAAGCTGACAGACGAGGTTTTGTTAAACAATAAGGTAAATATTGTATGAACCGATTTTCTTGTCATTTAATAGAACAATGCTTATTTTATTTGCTTGCAGATATGGGAACATATCTTTTTTCATTTCAAGGAAAATGGTCATTTGGAAAAGGTAGCGTTTTACGCGTTGAAATACGGATTCAAAGAACACTTTATGCAAGCTATTTCTAATGCACCGATAGAAGTACGTTTTACGTTTTTTACATTTTTTGAATTTTATCTGTAAATGGTAATCTTTATCAACATGTTTGATGATTATTGCAGTACAACTGGAGTGATGAACTGCTTTCTGCGATTATTACTCGAAATTACGTTCCTTATATAGTTGGTCAACCAATTTGGAAAGCACTTGTTAACAGTGTTGTCCAAAGTCGAGACAATGACGTTTTCGAAAAAGTGATCGAACAGCTGGAAAATGCCCAATTGTTAGCAGAGGCACAATATTTACACCATGTAATGTCAGAAACGCGTGGAACCTAATAATTACAATTGCTGTCATAATGATGGCAGTTTGATGTTCAGTTTTTAAAATTCGATTCTATCTATTTATTTGTTCATATATTTATGTAAATTTTGTTATTTATAGTAAAAGTGAATATTCTCAAATTTACTTTTTATTATTAAAAAGTTTATGTGATTGATTTGTCGACAACTGTTTGCAGCAATTTTAATACTTTTTAAGAAACACTGTGTAAGATGTTTAGCGTGTTTTTTTTCTAAACTTTGTTTTGTGGTGAAAGTTAATGTTCAGCAAGTAAGTAACTCACTCACTCAGTTGAGTCAGTTGCATTGAAGAAGAAGCATTTGAATTGATGCTGAAAATTTTTTTATCATTTCAGTGTGGATTATTTTACAATATGATGTGTGATTTTTGGCTTTATTCACATATTTAGGAAATTATCAATTTCAAGCTGAATAACAACAGAAAACGTTTCAAAGAAGAAGAAGAAGAATACGTTTCACTGGTTTGCTTGTAAAGTGAAAGCATTGCGTTTAGCATTGAAAGCATTGATTGATAAAGTGATTGGACAATAAATATTTTTGTGGAATTAACGAATGACCAGTTTTGGAAAGGTCATCCAGCATTGTGGATACGCCCAATGCTCTAGTCGAGCTGTGTGTATGCTCTGTGCATTGAAAGGTCAGTGAGTGGGAATTTCTTCAAAGTATCATTGCATGGAATAGAGTATGCTTTTTGCCTGTTGAACACTTTTTTTGAAAAGTCTTTCAAAATGTTGCAATGGAATGAAATTTTTTTACGGCAGTGAGAAAAGTGCAATGGATGTAAAAATTGAAATGTCTTCAATGGCAACTTTTGAAAATGCATTTCTTTTCCATTGCTTTTTTTTCAAAAGTAGCATATTGTGCAATTGCAATTGAAACATGCTTCCAGCTAAATAAGTAAGCAGTGTAGATCAATGGGATGGTTATTTTTGTCAAAAAACTTTACCTGTTTGCTGAGAATTGACGTTGACTTTCGTTGCATTTTCACCATGCGTTCTTGAGAAGAACGTGTTCAGTGATGACGTTCGTCAATGTTCCTGAAGCAGGCAAAAAATGTCGCCCTGCTGATACAATGACAACAATTTCATCTCTTGCTTTCTGTCACTTGACAAATGGTCAAGGTTGTGGAGGTAGGCTACATATAGATGAAGATCGAATTGTCAATTTCAATCGGCCACAACAATGCAGCAATCGGTATAAAGCAGCAGTGTATTGCTTTGCTGACCATGAACGACATTCAAAAAGTTGCAACAAAAGCTTGAAGCTTTGACCTGACCGTGACCGAAACAACGCTTTTTCTATTAATAAACAGCCATGCAGACAATGGTGGAGTGGTATAGAAGCAGACAAACAGACAAACGTAAAGTCGAAAGTTAAAAGATGAATTGCATCGAATCAACCGCAAGCATGTCGACCTGAGGTCAGATTATATTCTCGACCATGGTATTTTTTGCTTTCCATCCACTAAGCTAGCGGAAGTGACTACCTTTGTCATTAGTCATAATAATGTAAACACAGATATTTCTGCTAGCTGTGGCTGGTGAACTAATTCACTAACTGAACCAATACCTACTATATACTGTGATTGCTTCTTTTTTTTTCTTTTGATTTCGCGTTTTACGTGTGACATTTTTTGTTTTGTTTTTATATTTAAATTTAATGTGATTCATTCAGCTTACAATAGCAAAAAGGCATCGTATTTGCAAGTGCTGCGGCTTTAAAGTGGTGAGTGTAACGCTCAGACGATCTGTGTGGTGGCATACCGCATTTGTGCTGTTATTTTATTACCGACTTTTCATTGCTTGAGTAAGCTATTTTCACTTTTTTTACTGAATCAATCGTATTTCTTTGTAATACTGGTTCTTTGCTTTTTTACTTAATTTTGATTCATCATCTTTTCACGAAAATTTCTCCAATTAATTCTATATAAATGTAATATTAGCAATTTGGTGCAGAAAGTGTTGTTTATAAAAATTTTGAGAACTGATAGAAATTGAAGTATATGATTTTGTGAAATATTCAATTATATTTTGTTAGTTTTAATTTTCATTCTTGTACATTTGCTGTAATCAAATAAAAATACTAAAATGATTCATTTATTTACAGCCATTGATTGATAAATCATTCATGAAAAATGCAACAGTTGAAAAGTTTATAAATAGCTTAATCAAAATGGGCTAAATCTTTTCTTAAGAGACAGAAAGTTGCATTGAACAAACTTGTAAAATATATGCTAATTTATATTTTTCATGTATTTTTTGACAAGCTTTACTTTTTTTCAGCTTTTAAATTTTCTTTCATTTATTTTGTAAACTGACCGGTCATTTGAATTTCAGTCGATCGTGATCAGATTGCTGAATTAGCATTGCTGTTGTTGTTGTTGTTGAAAATGTGTGTGTTATTACAATAATTTTTAATAACTGATATTTTCATATCCAGTTTTGAAACAAAATATCACATGGCGATGGTGATCTTGTTTCGGCATGAAATTCCAGTGTCAGTCTAAAATGATAAATTGTCAGTAGTGAGTCATTTGTACTTTTTTCATGCTCAGTGAACACGATCCGAGTTTTCTCAAACTAGCTTGTTTCAATGTTTGCTACATGCTGCATTGTATTTACTGCAACTAACAAAACAATTAAAAAAAAGGGAAGGAAAGCTCAATTTTTCACAAAATTATAAATGGTCCCTGAGAGTTAACCCCCGTGGGGTACATGGGGATAGATTTTATTTTACTATTAAACTTTGTGTGTTCTTTTCCAGTGTTAAGCGCACCTTGTCAAGCAGTGCTTCTCTCTCTCTCACATTTCTGTTTTTCCGTGAACGTTAAGCATTTTCCAATATTTGCAACAAATGGCTAGCTGCACGTAGAAGAACAAATTTTAAACAATGATAGATTTCAAACTTTTCAAGTACGTAGAAATTAATGATTACTTTTTCTCTACATTTTACTAAACTGAGTAGCAATAATCTGTTCTGAAACTAATTTAGTTTTTTAGATAATAAATTAAAGCTTGTGATCCAGAAGCATCAACAGCTTTTACGTGATGAAATCGTATTTAGAAGTAATGTTTCCTTAGTTTATATATAATAGTTAGAACAGAGATTGAGCATTGAGCAATTAACAGAGCAAAGAGTATAGAGAGATTATAAGAAATCTGTCGTGTCAGATATTCACTTATCTGTTGTTATTGAAGCTGTTTCAGATATTTCTTTCGCATATTCATAGATTTTAATTTAATTTCTGTTGATTGAAATTTAATGAATGCGTAAAAATTCCACTGTTTCAGTTGGCATCAGATTTCAATTACTTTTGGATGGAATTTCACGACTCTCTGTTTGCGTTCATCATAGCTTTATTATATATATATATATATATGGCGGAACTCTTTACAGTTTGTACAAAATTTGTTCTGTTAGTCTGCGTTTTTTCATTCTCTTAGTTAACAAAATTATTCATATGCCTCAAAAACGGTATGATTTTTTTCTTTCAAATGTTTCTCCTTTCTAAATTATTGTAACGCAATTATATTCTGAATATCTGAATATCAAACTGTCTAATGCTCTGCTTTTCTAACATGTTGAGCAATGATTTGCAGTAGATATTTTAGCCTGAAGACTTTTTTAAACAAGGAAATGCAAGCCAGCGCTAAATTAGGATTAGTTTGCTATTGAACAAGTTTGTTTGGGCTGTTGAGTTTTGTTAATAATGTCAGATGAATAAGATTTTGCTCTTTAAGATGTCTCTTCTTTTTCTTCTTCTTGTTTGAAATGAATCTGTATTATTTATTTACTGTTTGATCATTCATTTTATTTAGTATGGGTAATGGGTATTGATCCAGAGAAGGAGAGCATGCTGCGTCATCAATACACTGGAGCTGGAACATTAAAGCGGAGCGTGCCCACTCGGTCGAGTTCTCGCTTTTCTTGGCGTAGAGGTGCAGTCGATTCAACAATGTCATCTTTGTGTCAGAACGATCAGTTTTATTTAAACACCTCCGTCGAAACGTCAGCAACAACAGTAAAACGTTCTCCAGCATCAATTTTATTATCACCTGCAGGTGACAGTAATCGCTGGTCGCCTGCAGTGATGGACGATGATGACGGTCGACGATTGCTTCCTCACGTTGAACTACTGCCCAGGGTACGAAAATTTAAACTGGAACCAATAACTGATATCCGTCGTCCTGAAAGCTCGTCCACTATTCTTGCTTGTCCAAATTCAACCCGACCAGGTAAATGTTCTTCAGAATCTGTACGCTACTGGGATCGACAGCAAAGCATGCTGCTGCATTCGTGCAATGGTAGAAATTTCATCGCTACAATGGCCTCTTTACTCACTCTTGGCCTACCGTCGGCAGTTGTATCCATTTTGTCGTTGTTACTGTTTTTTCACATTGCTAACAGTAAGTGTTATGAACTCAAACTGCATTTTTTACATTATACTCATTGTCACTGTTCGTTCGTTTGTTTGTTTGTTTGTTTTGTATAAATAATGTTGACAAGTTTTACAGGAAAATCACAAATGGTGAATTTTTTTAGATGATTCCTCTGCCAACAGCGCATTTCCTTCCGTTATCAAAGAAACCGCGCCTGGTAGGCAGTTTTCAAAGTCGACTGAAAATACTTATTATACATTGGAATCATTTGGAATTGTTTCTGAAGAGGTGATTAACAATTTGGCGATGGCTTTATGCTTGATTTCATTGTCTGGTTCATTGTGTGCCTTGTTTACGTCTTTTCTTGAATGCTATTTGCTCTTGAAAGCTGCTCAACGATTTTCCTCATTCGAAGCGAACGATCTCTATTCAAAGTAAATTTTATTTTATTTATTTTTTCCTTTTCTTGATAAATATAAAAATTTAACAATTTCAACGCAGCATTGTCAAATTTCGCCGTCAATCCGTCTACTTGCGATTTTTGAGCCATTCTGGATTTTTTATCAGCGTTCCTCTTTTAATATTGGGTGAGTATGTATATTGATGGTGTTCACCTTCATGTAAATGAACTGCATGTTTATACAGTTTTGCACTTTTCTTTGTTGTAAAAGCATTTTCTTGCAGCTATGATTGTTTATTTGCAAACCTTGTTCGGTCACACTTTCACATCCTCAAGTACAGTAACAGGAACCGTTACTACCGTAGTACTGGCAACGGCACTATTGCTTGTATTAGTTTGCCTTTGCTTTGCAGTTTATTCCATTTCTTGCGGCCACTTGCAGCCTGGATCTGACCGCAAAGCACCCAAAACATTCTCTACAACTGAAAACAACAAGACAGAAAAATCTACGAATAGCAAAAATCTTTCTACACTTGTTTAATGCAAACTTGCCAATGCATAATAACAATTCTCATTGTTATTTCCTATTGCAGTGTTGATATTCCAACACTGATACAACACTGCAGTAAAGATAAAACAGCATTTGGTGTACTTTATGATAACAGAGGAATTCTGAATTGAAATGAATAAAACTGTGATACGCAAAGGCAAGTAAAAATAATGTTTGATGACTGCAGTAAAAATAATAAGATAAAAGGGCATATAATAATTATGAATAATAAGTAAACACAATGCTAATGCATACTTTGTGAGTATACACAGCAGTCTGAACGTCCCTGAAATACCGATAAATCAATTCTCATCAATTGTTAATATTTTCATTTTCATTGCATTTCTAATTAATTTTTAAAACCAACTGTGTGCAAAACGGCATTCAATCATTGTTAACAAAATGACATAAAAGTCAAATTGAAACATTTTGGGGGTCAATTAAAAGCTAAACAAATAATAAAGATTAGAACGAGCATAGTGTTAAATGAAACTTATCTTTCCTGAACAAAGCAACGATACAAAATGAGCAACTTTATTACAGTCAACTATTCAGTTGCAATTATGTTGAAAATTCATTACAGTTCACCGTTATAAAACAATAAATTAATAAAAACCTAATGAATTCAACGTTTTATTTACCTTTAAGCAACTTTTGAAACAACTTTATTCATAATAGACGAAATGGTGAGAAAATGAAGGAAAAGTCGGTTGTCCAAACACGCAAAATATTGCAACACGCTGCTCATTTTGAATGCATACTGTACTCAAATCTGAAAAATGTTACATTTGTTCAAAATCACGCATCCTAATTCCATTTCAAGAAAGTTACAAACGGGCAACATTCTTATGTATTAAGATAGGCAATGTGCCAACTTTAGAGGCCATTTATACTACAGCTACTGAGCAGATTGCGATGAAACTCTGCGTAACATTATCATTCATCAATGTAAAAGTTTACTTGTAAAAAAAAGTATAAATTTGGAAAAAAACGTTTGTCTCAAAACAGCAAAGCCCATATAATAGCCAACAAAATTTCGAAATTTCTGGGAAAGATATTTTCTGCAAAACGACTTCAATCAATTTGAATCGATCAGAATCAATTAGAGAATTACTACAAACTTATCTGTACCCCTCCGGGTAAAGTATTTCTAGCGATATTCCGGGAAAATTGGATAACTTTCCTTCATATTATAAAAGGCAATCTGAAAAATTTAGAAATCATTTATACGAAAGCTACTGGATGTGTTTCACTGAAGGTTTGCCAGACATTAAGTTATTGTTTCTTATTAAAAAAATTCAAAAATAGGGTAAAAGATCTTAGCGACCAGAAGCGTTGCGTTATTAGTCGATGTACCCTTTTCAATGAACAGCACTTTTAAATTTCAAAAAGTAAGGAAAGTCAAAAAATGAGCATTTCCATCAGAAAATAACAAATATTTTATTTCTTCTTAGTTAGCCAAGCAAATTTTTAGCAGATAATATACTGTAATTATACATTGTATAAATAAATAAATAGATAAAATATTATATTGCATTATTTGTTGTTCAGAATGTGCAGAACTAGAAACATTTTATCAGCTAACCCCAAATCAGTGTGGCGGTTGCAACGCTTCAGTAGTATTGCATCACTTATCAGTAGCGCTTCAGGCTGTTTTGCAGCAGTCAAATCAACAGCAGCATTGCATTGAAAAATTTGAATACTAGCACAAAGAACAAACTCCCCTGCTGTGCTCAGACACAGATTAACCGACCCGCTCTGCTCGCTCTTATGCGCTTCATTTCTTCAATTTGATGACGTCAATATTCACTGTTAACCATCTAACTGAATTGAAAATGGCGAAGGTGAGCGCTGAATTGCCGAATGCTTACCTCAAGAGGTTGTTGTTAAAGCATCCCTGTACGTTGGAAATGATCCAGCGAAAACAAAGCCACAACTGTGTTGTCAGTAATCTAAGCATGTTAGCAAATTCTATTCCATCCATATCATATCATATCATATCGCATTATTCTCCAGCTTATTGAAAATTGAACTGAAACCCCAAACTAAAACTTATAACTTGAGCTATTAAATAAATTGCACGATAAAGTTTAAGTTCTTTCTGGTGCATTGTGATAAATGAAAAATTAATAACGTCAAACAGTTCTGTTTCAAAAAGTAAGTGCTTACATTTGAATGTTATGCTGCAAAATTTATACAGCGGTTAGCTCAGTTTGGTTTTTTACTAAAAGTTTTCAATAATCAACTGAAACTTGTTTCTTCAATCATAACTGCCTTGCCAGGGTTACTGGCATTGTTATTTATTTGTCTGCTAAAATATTCCTTGTGGACAACGAAACATCAACACGATATGGTCAGCGTTTGGTAGATGATTTTTCGTTTTACTTTTGGCAATTTAGCACCGAAAAATATTTGTATCCTTCAAAATCTACCTCCATGTGAAGCTAGTATTTGAAATGAAAAGCTATTCTTAAATGTTTCCACCATAGTTATCAAGAAGTTTCGAATATTTGAAAACTGTAAGTAATTTCAAATAATTTTTTACTAACAGACCGATGCGGCTTTATTTGATTAAATGCTGAATTAATCAACTGATCATTTTGAAAATATTTTTTCAGTTTTATTGATTTTTATTAAGCGATCATTGCAAAAGTTTTGAATATTTTATTAAGATTTCAAGCCACCGTTAAATAAAAGAAAAGAATAAATTCATAAATGCACTACAATTTTATAGATAGCTATTGCATCTAATATATGATAGTGCATTTTTACACAATGAATAAACTTAATTATGAAAATTACTTCATGTCCTCACATTAAATTTGTTGCTGTTTCTTTTTGAAACTTCAATAGAAAAAAATTATTGTTTATTAACTTCAATAACTGATAAAATTTAGAAAAATAATTTATATTCAACCAGACATAATTATTTAGTCACAGTAATAATGTATCATTAAGGACAATAAAATATATATTACAGACAAACTGCAATAAAAGCAACTGATATCCATATTTAATTACTGAAAAATATTCAATTCCCCATTTGTTTTTATTTAAGATATGGTTTGCACATATTGAGAAGTATATGTTTAATTAAGAATGGGCTATTTATTGCATTTTAGAATTCAGTTTTAATTTTAACATATAATTTGCAACTTTTACTGGATGAGAAAGTGAACATTTGGTTTAATGTTTAGCATTTTTTAGATGTCAAGAATGACGTCAAGAAAAAGTGAAGTCACGAAACATAACTGAAGTCAAAAGGTAAGTGCACTTCTCTTTGGGCCATCTTTTCTTTAACTCTGAGATTGGGATACTTTGAAAAGATGACGTTTTGCTTGGCTAAATTAACTTAACATCTATCCTAAATGGTTGAGCTTTCTATTAGTGCAGTGTTTGGGCTTACTGACAGCAAAATTGTTGTATGCAATTTCTTTTATGAATCACAATAGCTTCACATTTTTACTTGCTAATTTCCGTTTGCTTTCATTTTTTCATGCATTCATTCATTCGTTCAGGGCTGCATTTTTTAATTGTTTTCAAAAGAAATTCTTTTTTATTATTTTTGAAAATGCTTTCTTCATGCATTTAAATTTTGTTTTGCTTTTTTTAATTTCATATTTGCTGTCATGTTGAAGGATTTTTCAATTATTAATTTTCATTCTTTTTTTGCATTTATATATTTTAACACTAATTTAAAAGTAAATTGACTAATGATGCATTGCATACGTACTCTTTAACACGTAACATAACTTATTAATATAATACATGGGAAAGATATAAAGAATGAAATGAACAACACCAACCGGCAAGATCGTTCCAAGCACTTGTTGCCTGAAATAAATCGAAATTGTAAAATATTATTTCTTTTTCTGGAAGCTACTTTATTTTTATTTTTTTCTTATTATGATTTTGCTTGATTCTTACAAAATGTTTCATTTATTTCTTTTTCTATCTTTTCTGCTTAGATATTTTTTTTACTTTTTTAAAATAGTTTTATAATTTCATAAAATTACAGTTTAAAAAATTTTGTCATCTCTTTTTTCATAATTTGATTTCTTTTTTTTAGATTTTTCTTTAAATTTGCTTTTATTATTGTTTTTCATTTTTGTTCATGTTTGCACTTGTTGTTGACTGAAACCATCTTCATTACAAAAGCACAATAAATAAAATCCGTTACAACTCTTACAAACGTAACGAAAGCTTAGCACATCATTATTTCATATTGATAACGGTCATGTATGGTTATTGAAGAGGGGAAAATCATATGTCTGAGATTGTTAGTAGCCCGTCAGTGATATTGAAAATTTTTATGGAAGAAAATCAAAAAAGAGTTAACAGTTTTGGAAAAAAAATAGTAATCTCGAACACAAGTTAATGAATAAAGCGTGTAGATAAAATTAATTAGTAAAATAAAAGGAAGGAAAACAAGGAAGGAAAAAGAAATAAAACGTGTAGAAGTAAAATAAAAATTAACAACATTTTTTCGCTTTTGATGTAAATCAAGAACATAGCAACAGTAAGGATTCTTTTTATGATTAATAAAAAAAAATAATTTGGAAAAACGTTCCATATAATAGAGTAATAAAAGTGCTCTGCAATAAAAAAGATAAATAAACTGCCATAAATGACTTCTGTGAAACGGCAAACACACCCAGAATGGGAGGGAAGATATTTGAAACTGGTGGCGGATGGAGAAACCAAAAATCTGAAGCGTGAAGAAGTTCCCTTCTCTTAGATAAGGGAATGTGCGAGCTCTTCCCTTGCCCATCAGGTAAATGAAGCGCTTACAACTGGAGTCTGAAGTGGTGAAAGCCTAGGCTGTGCGCGGTGAAGAGATCAAGATGAGAAAAGACCGTTTTGGGGTTTTAATTTCACAGATTATTAGACTTAATGCTTTCTATTGTTTGATGGGCCATTCCTGCATTAAAGTATAGCAATTAAGAAATTAATTCGATCATTGAAAGTTATTTGACTGATGTTTTACGAATAGAGTTGTGTCTGAAGTGTATCAGTTCACTCTTATTGCAATTGCAGAGATATTTTTCAGCCTGTATAGATTTCTTCTGTAGTATACGTTTATTGATAAGTTCATTTGACATTAGACTGGTCGATAACGCAGGTTGCATCTCATTTTCATTAACTAAGAATTTATAATTTAGGCAGAATTAAGAAAATTTGCAAAACCATGTTCTCAAAATTTCATTTTATGCCTCACAAAAGCATGTTAGAATAAAACATCTGCTTTATTCATGATCAGTACATTCCAAACTATAATCTAAAGCTAAAGAAGAAACTTAACTTTCAAACCGAAAATGAAATGACCAATCAAAAGAAGATCTTCAGAAAGTTCTAATCCCCTGAAACCGATTTCTAGCCCTCCATTATGCAAATAACGATCGTCATAACGGTGCCTTATTATCAGTAATTGGGCACTTGTTTGTTTGACTTACGTGGCAAGTGGTAGCGTCGTAAAATGTTCTCTGAATTTAATATGGTGTTAAATAGTGGCCGTTTATAATTCATGAAAAGTAATTCGTTTTTATAAATGTGCTTTAATCATCTTCGAAATTTTTGTATACTTATTTTGTAAATGTTGCCTTTTAATTAAAAAGCAGTTAATTATTATATTTCAAAATTCAGTTTTCAATTTGGTGTAACTTTTACTAAGTGATAAAGTGAGGAAATTTTTGATTTAATATCATTTTTGCAGGTATAGAGAATGGAGAAGATAAAAAAAAATAAAAATGCAGATGACACCATACAAAAATCCATAGATGGCACGAAGCAGATCAAAAGAAAACAAGAGGCATGTATGATTTCTTGGGTGTACTGATTCTATAAGACT
>JYDO01000264.1:15819-27504 GCA_001447755.1 Trichinella papuae | reverse complement strand
AATTCAAATTCCCGCTAATTTTTTTTATTTTATTTTAATTTTATTTTTTTTAGAAAATTTTATTTTTCTCTTATGTTCCTTAATTTCGTCATGCCATTTCAGTCTTTCTGAGCACAATGATGCGTTCCAAATGCACGAGATTCGAATAAGAATCCTATTTATGATATTGTTGTTCTGGAATTTTTACAGAGTTGTGGACAAAAGGAATGAAAGCCTCAGTAGCAAATGAAAAACCAATTTATGCTCCATGCTAGCCGACGAGGATAATTAGCAATCAACATATTTTGAAGGAGCATATGCAGTGCTAAAGCAAGATAACGGGAACACCCTTGATGGAAGGAACTATATCCTAAAAATTTCTAAACATTCTATTTCGTTTGGTAAAATGATTTCGAAATGCAACTGATCGTTTTTGAACTGGAATGTTGAACCATCGTGATACAAGAATTGCAACTTGAATATTCAGTCAACCCAGTAGTCAGTTTATTTTAGATATTGAAAAACAAATTTAATACAATTTACACAAAATGAATAACCACAGATGTTTATTTTAAACAAAATTGCATATTCGTACTTTTTATTTAAATAAAACATAACAAGGAAAATAAAAACTTTGGTGATCAGGAGCAAAAGAAACATTGGAAAGATTAAAGATAAAATTTGTTTGCTAACAAGAAACATTTTCAGAGAACACCAAAGCAAAATCAGAAAAGCATTACGATGCTAACAAATTAGCAGTTGCTTGTCCTGGTTTTAAATCAAAACTGCAGCTGTGGACAATTCGTCACTTGTTGAATTTCCCATTGTATTAAAATCGCCTTTAGTTATTCATCAGAACAAAACGTCTGACAAACGGAAAAGCATCTTATACATAAATCTCATATAATTGCCAGATAAAACGTAATTTATTTGATAAACTCGGATAAATCAAAGTAAACCACTTTGAAAGCGTTGGACAGCACCATGCAGAAAAGCTGTTAAAGCTGCTTCAAATTCACTCTGCAGTGGACATCGCGTTCTTTAATGTCAGCATTTCTGCGTGATTAATTTTCTTCTCTCAGTATTAATAAAAGGCATTAGTGCCACAAGGAATATCACAAGTTGATCTTCTATTGTAGATAACGTGAGGCATGAAAACTAAATGTTGCAAAATGGTTATTTAAAATGGAATTCAAAAATGTGAAATTCATTTCCGTTTGGTCTTGCGTTTGAGTTTAATGTTTTGCGTTCAAGAGGTATTAGATGATGAGCGAAACAACTGTTAGTGCACATTCTATTGAACAGTATATGCTTGTCTGTTGTTAAAGACTCATCACAAGAAACTGATGAATCAAATAATCTGATATTTGGTCGTGAATCTGAAATTTTTTGCTTGTTGAAGTTCTGAACTGAAAACGGGCTGGAATTTTTATGCATGTCACTACCAGTAATACCAATACTAGAACAAACCAGATATACATCAGAATTAGGAAGCAAATTCCTATTGGGCATAAAGCTAGACATAACTGACTGAGCTAGACAAATAAACCAGAATATTGGAAAAGCTAAGAAAATTCAAGACTGCTAATTCTAGTTTCCCTTACTGCTGCGTTTAGCGTTAAATTCCTTTTGCAAATGTGATTTAAAATACAATTCAAAACCGTCAAATTCATTTTTGTTTGCTCTTGCGTTTGAGTTCTGTGCTTTGCGTTCCAGATTTATTCGAATCATTTTCTCTGTTCTGTTCCACGATGTACAACCACCGGGTAAAGCAATACCCAAACTGCCTGAACTGCCTGAATCTGCAGCAAATCCCTGACGTATTCAGGACAACGAAGGCCGGTGAAGATTTTTTGCTGTGGCAGAGTGCATCAAGGCATATACTGGTATTTCCTACGGGTTCCAACATTAGACTGCTGGCAGCCAGGTGAACCTGATGCATGGATGGTACATTCAAGGTTGTACTTAAATGGTATCAACAGCTTTTTACCATCCATGCCTTTGTGGCGGGTAAGCTATTTATGTAGCGGTAAAGATATTGGCACATACGGGTTTATATTCTAAGCTTTAATAAACAAAGCGGCAGTGCTCAGGGTCAATCTTAATCCACAAACAATAATTTGTGATTTTGAAATCGCTTTGATACCACTTTGTTAATGTCGTTCACTGATGTGTTGTTCATTATTGTTGTTGTTGGCTGTTCCTCACTGCTGTTGCTGCTGTTGGCTAGTGAAAAATAAAAATCACTATTTAACTTATTTTTTGTGTTGTTTTTTTCTGAATTATTACTATCACATTTGATATAACGTCACTCTAGTACAATAAAATCTAGAATAATGATAAAAAGTGTTATTGAAAATGTTGATCACTAAAAAGTATAAACTTCACTGATAATATGTTAGAAAAACAAAATTTCAATGAATGATAAATAAATTTCAATCTTCATAAATTTTGATTGGTACAGACAATACGCATAGCATGGAATTATTTCATGAAATAGTGATATAAATAAAATGACAGTGAATAAAAGCAGTAGAAATTTTTAAAAAAAGCAAACAAACCAAAGAACCAGATTTGCTTTTAAGATGTTTTCTTCAATTCCTTTTTTTATGTGGTAATCTACGAAGCGACGGAGTTGCTTTTGAAATAACAATACAAATAGCATGGAATTATTTCATGAAATAGTGATATAAATAACGTGACAGTGAATAAAAGCAGTAGAAATTTTTTTAAAAATCAAACAAACCAAAGAACCAGATTTGCTTTTAAGATGTTTTCTTCAATTCCTTTTTTATGTGGTAATCTACAAAGCGATGGAGTTGCTTTCTATGTACATTGTATCCTATTCTAATTAACGCGCGACCACAAAGCGCGCTGTATCAGGATCTTTGATCGGACGATGTTGTCACACAACTTCTCCATGGTCAGTGCCTTTACCGGTCTTCGGGGCGCTCCGGAAAAGGGGCTCAGCCAGAGGTTCACAAGCCTTGACTTCTGAGCTTCGTGATATTCACTACCGAAGCCGTGCGCCGCAATTGGGAGTGTCTCACCTCTCAAACCGAGCTCGTGCGCCACATCCTCCCTGATGAATGATCGCTCAGCTGCCGTGTCGAACAGGAATTTGAAGACCATCTTCGCATCTCCGTCGCCATGAACGAGAGCCTGGATGACCTGCAACCAAGTTTCACCCGACTCAACGACCGACTCGAGGTTCACCCTTACGGGTTCTGCAGTGTTCACCTTCCTTCTGCTCCCTGTCTTGCGGTGGGTCAGAAAGCGCGGCCGGGGAGTTGCATCTCCTCCCGCTGTTCTTCCTTCCTCCAAGCTGGCCAAACTTTCTCGCAAGATGTCCCGGATCAAAGCAGCTAAAGCACAAGCCCGCCTTCTTCGTCAACATCTTTCGTTGACTGTGATCCGCCTTCAGCACTTCCGGACAATCAGGCGCCTTGCGTGAGCCGTTGCAGATGGGGCAATGGTGTGCGACTGAGGCGTGGAGGAACGTGGCCGTTTGCCTGTTTCTGACAGGCAGACCGCCCTTACAAGTCGTAGAGTTGGTCGAGTTGCTCTTGGACGACGTCTCAGAGTTGCAGTTGAGCCCGTAGCCATGGAAATCAGCCATCGCCTCAGCTTTCTCTCGGATAAAACGCTGGAAGGCTGTCAAGTCACATCGCAACTTCTCGTCAGCCTTCACCAGCTTATCCCATTCGAGCCTGCTCGCGGCTGCGATCCTCTCTCTGAAAACAATGATGAGCAATTCCGCCGCTGACATCTCAGCTCTGCGTGCATCCTTCCCCATTGCTGTCAGCGCATCGAGGTTGTCAGCGGTCGATGTGATCACAGATCTTCTCCATCGTCCATCCGCTGGTGGTGACCGTAAGCAGTTCGAGTATCAATCTCATCACCGTACATGTACGGCCAGTCGAAGCGTTCCTTGAGCTTCTGCCCTGCCAACTCGTAGTCGGCATTCGAGGAGGACAGGCCGATGATTGATCTCAATGCATCGCCTGTCAGGCAGCCACGCAAGTACGACAGCTTGGTTAGATCGCAGATTCGGTAGAATTACAATCTCTTGAAATCTGACTTTCACAGACTCCGGCTCGGAGAACCAAAATGTTGCATACGCAATGACGCGCAACCTGATCCTCAACTTTAGTAAAGTGTATTTTTCGTTCAGCGGTTGGACTCCATTTTGTAACATAGTTGGCAGCACTGTTGTCTGTAGTAATATTTTCAATGTCTTGTGTTAGACCGGTTTCCAAGTGCATTTTGACACTGTCGAAGGAATGAATTCTTTAAGAGAAATTATTCACATTCGATGCATCATCATATCAAAATTTCATATATGATCGACCATATGAAACGCAATGATATCTATTTTTCATCGCCATGTTTGCCTCACAAAATTGCAGTTTACAGTTGATCACTGCGTTGTCCATTGAACATCTAGGAAATTGTACCAGTATAATTAGCCACATAACGCATCGTACAGTACAATTAAAAAATCTTCAAGATTTAATTTCCTTTACAGTAAGAATTATTCTAGAAATAAATTGCAAACATTGCCGTTTTCAAATTATTTCTGTTTCGAATAAATTAGATAAACGCAAATTCTTAAAACATCATACTGAATAACAACATCAAAAAATATTCGAAATTTAAAAACCACTTTCTCAGTTGTTATAAATTTTGATTTTGTATTTGTGCCTGAGCCATGCTGGCTTGCTGTGTTATTTATGATGATGAAGTTTTCAAATTTTTTAGTTGATATGATGCTTGCATAATTTTTGCATTGAACAGCTATGTTGGCATCGTGCCAACTTTGTGAGCTCTATAAACATATGGGGTCTTGACCAACAGTGAAGCAAAGAATAGTATGATTTCTATGATAAACAAAAGCTGAACATTCACGGTTTCCCAAAATCGGGTCTCTAGTCATTTTTTGCCCTCCAAACGACTACTTTTTTCTCAGCCTATTCTATAGTTTTAGCATCAACATATGGAAAAGTGTTGATGAGGAAATCAATATTCCACATTTTTTGATTTCAGTATGTATTATTAATTTAGTTTTATGTATATTGATTAAAATTTCATTATTTGCAATAAATTTTAAGACTCTGCTAGCTGAAAAATTCAACAAACTTGACGTAATAAATCTGTTGATCTTTTATTTGGACGTGCTAGGATTATCACAGCAATGCTCACAAAAGCTGTACAGATGATCATTGCAACATTGCGTTCCACACGTTCTGCAGCTAATTCTCACTTTTCGGTCACCTCTTTTCCCACAAAACACGCACCTTTCAGGGCTGACTTTTTCATCCTTTCTTGCTGCTGACCGCTTGGCTGACGTCTCTCCTTACATTGATTCAATCGCTTTCCTTGCTGTGTAAGGAAGTGATTGCGGGAAACTGGCAGCACGTTTCTGAAGAATGATATCCACTCAATTTCTGCCACATTCCATCAAAAACAGCTTTCTACGGTGTGACTTTCAGGCGTTCCAATCTTGATTTCTACATGTCCATATAACATATGCCGCAGTACCCGCGCAATCTACAGCGTTGAACCAGAGCACCGTTGGCCATCATTGGATGCGTCGCTTGCATGTGTACACCCGTACAAGATGGTCTAGGACTTCGTTCTATTACAAAATAGCACAATATCCGGCTTTCCTCTTGATCTTCTCTTACTGCATCATCATAGTGCATCGTCGACAACAGCAGCACGCACTTCTTTTGTTTCAGAATGTAGCTTACAAGAGTGAGCTGTTGATCGAAACAAAATAATGACGAGCCTACTTCTCACTCCCTGGCTTCTGTTAATTCTGATGGCACTTCTTTTTTGTTCTTTCGCGACGTTCCCACAATCGTTGTTTTCTTAGCCAATAGATCTTCCGCCAATGGTATGCTCGTAAAAAGTTATCCATTATTCTATTTCTTTGATCGATCAATCGAGCTATCGATTTCCTCAGCAACACTTTTCCATATGTTTATGTTAAAACGATAAAAAATGCTCAGAGAAACGTAGTGGTTTGGAAGCCAAAAAGATGACGAGAGACCAGATTTTGGTATCAAAATGTGCATAATAACGTGTTCCACTGATTGCTATTATTGGTTTCAACAGTGTTTCAAAATCTAGCCTACACAAAGAGAAAAACTGAAAAATAACGATTTGTGCGATAACGAATAATTTTGTTGCTCTTTTCACCAATAAAAGGCTTCAAAATTATTAAAATTGAAATTATTTTAATACATTCATATATAAGATTTCTCGCTCTATCTGTTGAAACAAATATCATAAAAATTGAAGATATTTCAAGCTTTTCAAACGTGTTTTTCTAATTTGGGGTGTGTCACACCCCAAGAATCCAACAACGTACTTTTCAAATTTACGATGTTGTATAGACCAAACGAAAAGTCATGTATCATTGTAGATTTTTTTAAAATACACCTTATTGTTTAAAAGGAAATGTCGAAAAGCCTCAGACTATAAAAATGAAAATTGACGGTGCACCCAAAACAAAACCCCCTGGGGTGTTTTACACCCCAGCAATCCATCAAAGGGTTAAGAAAGGTTTTTAATAACGTTTTAGCGGTATGGAAAAACTGTTTTAAATTTCATTTTACTGTGCAAAATGAAGTTTCTTTGTTTAACCATCATCACTACTTTAACACTCCATTGTGAAATCNATACAAGAATTGCAACTTGAATATTCAGTCAACCCAGTAGTCAGTTTATTTTAGATATTGAAAAACAAATTTAATACAATTTACACAAAATGAATAACCACAGATGTTTATTTTAAACAAAATTGCATATTCGTACTTTTTATTTAAATAAAACATAACAAGGAAAATAAAAACTTTGGTGATCAGGAGCAAAAGAAACATTGGAAAGATTAAAGATAAAATTTGTTTGCTAACAAGAAACATTTTCAGAGAACACCAAAGCAAAATCAGAAAAGCATTACGATGCTAACAAATTAGCAGTTGCTTGTCCTGGTTTTAAATCAAAACTGCAGCTGTGGACAATTCGTCACTTGTTGAATTTCCCATTGTATTAAAATCGCCTTTAGTTACTCATCAGAACAAAACGTCTGACAAACGGAAAAGCATCTTATACATAAATCTCATATAATTGCCAGATAAAACGTAATTTATTTGATAAACTCGGATAAATCAAAGTAAACCACTTTGAAAGCGTTGGACAGCACCATGCAGAAAAGCTGTTAAAGCTGCTTCAAATTCACTCTGCAGTGGACATCGCGTTCTTTAATGTCAGCATTTCTGCGTGATTAATTTTCTTCTCTCAGTATTAATAAAAGGCATTAGTGCCACAAGGAATATCACAAGTTGATCTTCTATTGTAGATAACGTGAGGCATGAAAACTAAATGTTGCAAAATGGTTATTTAAAATGGAATTCAAAAATGTGAAATTCATTTCCGTTTGGTCTTGCGTTTGAGTTTAATGTTTTGCGTTCAAGAGGTATTAGATGATGAGCGAAACAACTGTTAGTGCACATTCTATTGAACAGTATATGCTTGTCTGTTGTTAAAGACTCATCACAAGAAACTGATGAATCAAATAATCTGATATTTGGTCGTGAATCTGAAATTTTTTGCTTGTTGAAGTTCTGAACTGAAAACGGGCTGGAATTTTTATGCATGTCACTACCAGTAATACCAATACTAGAACAAACCAGATATACATCAGAATTAGGAAGCAAATTCCTATTGGGCATAAAGCTAGACATAACTGACTGAGCTAGACAAATAAACCAGAATATTGGAAAAGCTAAGAAAATTCAAGACTGCTAATTCTAGTTTCCCTTACTGCTGCGTTTAGCGTTAAATTCCTTTTGCAAATGTGATTTAAAATACAATTCAAAACCGTCAAATTCATTTTTGTTTGCTCTTGCGTTTGAGTTCTGTGCTTTGCGTTCCAGATTTATTCGAATCATTTTCTCTGTTCTGTTCCACGATGTACAACCACCGGGTAAAGCAATACCCAAACTGCCTGAACTGCCTGAATCTGCAGCAAATCCCTGACGTATTCAGGACAACGAAGGCCGGTGAAGATTTTTTGCTGTGGCAGAGTGCATCAAGGCATATACTGGTATTTCCTACGGGTTCCAACATTAGACTGCTGGCAGCCAGGTGAACCTGATGCATGGATGGTACATTCAAGGTTGTACTTAAATGGTATCAACAGCTTTTTACCATCCATGCCTTTGTGGCGGGTAAGCTATTTATGTAGCGGTAAAGATATTGGCACATACGGGTTTATATTCTAAGCTTTAATAAACAAAGCGGCAGTGCTCAGGGTCAATCTTAATCCACAAACAATAATTTGTGATTTTGAAATCGCTTTGATACCACTTTGTTAATGTCGTTCACTGATGTGTTGTTCATTATTGTTGTTGTTGGCTGTTCCTCACTGCTGTTGCTGCTGTTGGCTAGTGAAAAATAAAAATCACTATTTAACTTATTTTTTGTGTTGTTTTTTTCTGAATTATTACTATCACATTTGATATAACGTCACTCTAGTACAATAAAATCTAGAATAATGATAAAAAGTGTTATTGAAAATGTTGATCACTAAAAAGTATAAACTTCACTGATAATATGTTAGAAAAACAAAATTTCAATGAATGATAAATAAATTTCAATCTTCATAAATTTTGATTGGTACAGACAATACGCATAGCATGGAATTATTTCATGAAATAGTGATATAAATAAAATGACAGTGAATAAAAGCAGTAGAAATTTTTAAAAAAAGCAAACAAACCAAAGAACCAGATTTGCTTTTAAGATGTTTTCTTCAATTCCTTTTTTTATGTGGTAATCTACGAAGCGACGGAGTTGCTTTTGAAATAACAATACAAATAGCATGGAATTATTTCATGAAATAGTGATATAAATAACGTGACAGTGAATAAAAGCAGTAGAAATTTTTTTAAAAATCAAACAAACCAAAGAACCAGATTTGCTTTTAAGATGTTTTCTTCAATTCCTTTTTTATGTGGTAATCTACAAAGCGATGGAGTTGCTTTCTATGTACATTGTATCCTATTCTAATTAACGCGCGACCACAAAGCGCGCTGTATCAGGATCTTTGATCGGACGATGTTGTCACACAACTTCTCCATGGTCAGTGCCTTTACCGGTCTTCGGGGCGCTCCGGAAAAGGGGCTCAGCCAGAGGTTCACAAGCCTTGACTTCTGAGCTTCGTGATATTCACTACCGAAGCCGTGCGCCGCAATTGGGAGTGTCTCACCTCTCAAACCGAGTTCGTGCGCCACATCCTCCCTGATGAATGATCGCTCAGCTGCCGTGTCGAACAGGAATTTGAAGACCATCTTCGCATCTCCGTCGCCATGAACGAGAGCCTGGATGACCTGCAACCAAGTTTCACCCGACTCAACGACCGACTCGAGGTTCACCCTTACGGGTTCTGCAGTGTTCACCTTCCTTCTGCTCCCTGTCTTGCGGTGGGTCAGAAAGCGCGGCCGGGGAGTTGCATCTCCTCCCGCTGTTCTTCCTTCCTCCAAGCTGGCCAAACTTTCTCGCAAGATGTCCCGGATCAAAGCAGCTAAAGCACAAGCCCGCCTTCTTCGTCAACATCTTTCGTTGACTGTGATCCGCCTTCAGCACTTCCGGACAATCAGGCGCCTTGCGTGAGCCGTTGCAGATGGGGCAATGGTGTGCGACTGAGGCGTGGAGGAACGTGGCCGTTTGCCTGTTTCTGACAGGCAGACCGCCCTTACAAGTCGTAGAGTTGGTCGAGTTGCTCTTGGACGACGTCTCAGAGTTGCAGTTGAGCCCGTAGCCATGGAAATCAGCCATCGCCTCAGCTTTCTCTCGGATAAAACGCTGGAAGGCTGTCAAGTCACATCGCAACTTCTCGTCAGCCTTCACCAGCTTATCCCATTCGAGCCTGCTCGCGGCTGCGATCCTCTCTCTGAAAACAATGATGAGCAATTCCGCCGCTGACATCTCAGCTCTGCGTGCATCCTTCCCCATTGCTGTCAGCGCATCGAGGTTGTCAGCGGTCGATGTGATCAGAGATCTTCTCCATCGTCAATCCGCTGGTGGTGACCGTAAGCAGTTCGAGTATCAATCTCATCACCGTACATGTACGGCCAGTCGAAGCGTTCCTTGAGCTTCTGCCCTGCCAACTCGTAGTCGGCATTCGAGGAGGACAGGCCGATGATTGATCTCAATGCATCGCCTGTCAGGCAGCCACGCAAGTACGACAGCTTGGTTAGATCGCAGATTCGGTAGAATTACAATCTCTTGAAATCTGACTTTCACAGACTCCGGCTCGGAGAACCAAAATGTTGCATACGCAATGACGCGCAACCTGATCCTCAACTTTAGTAAAGTGTATTTTTCGTTCAGCGGTTGGACTCCATTTTGTAACATAGTTGGCAGCACTGTTGTCTGTAGTAATATTTTCAATGTCTTGTGTTAGACCGGTTTCCAAGTGCATTTTGACACTGTCGAAGGAATGAATTCTTTAAGAGAAATTATTCACATTCGATGCATCATCATATCAAAATTTCATATATGATCGACCATATGAAACGCAATGATATCTATTTTTCATCGCCATGTTTGCCTCACAAAATTGCAGTTTACAGTTGATCACTGCGTTGTCCATTGAACATCTAGGAAATTGTTCCAGCATAATTAGCCACATAACGCATCGTACAGTACAATGAAAAAATCTTCAAGGTTTAATTTCCTTTACAGTAAGAATTATTCTAGAAATAAATTGAAAACATTGCCATTTTCAAATTATTTCTGTTTCGAATAAATTAAATAAAAATAAATTCTTAAAACATCATGCTGAATAACAAAATAAAAAAAATATTCGAAATTTAAAAACCACATTCCCAGTTGTTATAAATTTTGTTTTTGTATTTGTGCCTGTGCCATGCTAGCTTGCTGTGTTATTTATGATGATGATTTTAGTTTTCAAATTTTTTAGTTGATATGATGCTTGCATAATTTTTGCATTGCCACTTTGTTAGTGTGAACAGCTATGTTGGCATCGTGCCAACTTTGTGAGCTCTGTTCACATATTAGGTCTTGACCAACAGTGAAGCAAAAAATAGTATGATTTCTATGATAAAGAAAAGCTGAACATTCACGATTTACCAAAATAGGGTCTCTAGTCATTTTTTTGGCCTCCAAACGACTACTTTTTTCTCAGCCTATTCTATAGTTTTAACATCAACATATGGAAAAGTGTTGATGAGGAAATCGATATTCCACATTTTTTGATTTCACTATGTATTATGAATTTAGTTTTATGTATATTGATTAAAATTTCATTATTTTCAATAAAATTTAAGTTTCTGCTACCTGAAAAATTCAACAAACTTGACGTAATAAATCTGTTGATCTTTTATTTGGACGTGCAAGGATTATCACAGCAATGCTCACAAAAGCTGTACAGATGATCATTGCTACATTGCGTTCCACACGTTCTGCAGCTAATTCTCACTTTTTGGTCACCTCTTTTCCCACAAAACACGCACCTTTCAGGGCTGACTTTTTCATCCTTTCTCGCTGCTGACCGCTTGGCTGACGTCTCTCCACCCATTGATTCAATCGCTTTCCTTGCTGTGTAAGGAAGTGACTGCGGGGAACTGGCAGCACGTTTCTGAAGAATGATATCCACTCAATTTCTGCCACATT
>JYDO01000263.1:0-28438 GCA_001447755.1 Trichinella papuae | reverse complement strand
TACGCACAAATTGATAAAGAAGCATTGGCAGTTATTGCTGGCGTAAAGAAATTTCATGAGTATCTGTATGGTCGACAATTCACTATCATAACAGATCACAAACCACCGTTGGGATTGTTCGTGCCAAAGAAGTTCTCAAATGATAATCTCAAATTCTGTCACCAAGAATGTTACGTTGGTCGATCCTTCTGAATGCATACGATTATACCATAAAGTACCGACCCGGCAAAGAAATAGCAAATGCAGAAGCGTGCTTAAAGCTTTTTAAAGCCCCTGGTATTGCTGATTGTGAAGGAGGACTGAAGGCATTATACAGCATCTCCCTTAATATAGCAAAGAAAGCACTGTCGTATACCATTGGTGAGGAGATCGTTATACCAGCTATTAAAGAAGTGATTGAAACTGTTATGAAGAAAGACTCTGAACCTGTTCTGAAGTGTATCCCTTTAAGTGCAATGACAGTGCAGCGACGCATCGATGAAATGGCCAGCGATGTGTAGAAACTTTGGTGTCTGAGCTACAACATTGCAAGTTTTCCATCCAACTAGATGAGTCAGCTTTCGGTTGCTCGAATATTCTTATGGCCTATGTAAGGTATTATAGTCAAAGTCTAAAGTGCATTGCTGACGAGTTTATGTTTGCCAATTATCTTAAAGGTGATGCAAAAGGTCAGACAATTTTTCGATGCTTAGAGGATTATTTGAAGGAACACAATGTCCCCTCGGGAATATTACTGCAGTGGCTACCAGTGGTGCAAGAGCCGTCACAGAGGATTTGCCACCTTACTCAAGGAAACGGTTCCTGATGTACGCGCTGTTCACTGTGTGTTACACAATCATCATCTTGTTGCCAAGAACCTCAGTGAAGAACTGCATGCTGCCTTAAAAGTTTGTATTAAGGCAGTCAATAAAATTAAAGGGCAACCGATGAATTCCTGACTATTTACAACGTTATGTAAAAAAAATGATGAAACTTTTAACCAACTGCTTTTTTACACGGAAGTAAGATGGTTGTCAAGAGGGGATTGCTTACAAAGACTTGTTGATTTGTATCACTCGACTGTGGAGTTTCTTGCTGATGTGGACCAGACATTATGTGAGGAGTTGAAAAAGTGTAAGAACCATCTGTTCTATTTGGCAGACCTGTATTCAAAATTTAAGGAAATCCAGAAACGTCTGCAAGGAAAAGATGTCACCATTATTTAAGCACGAACAGTGCTAATGGGCTTCCAAGCTAAAATAGGCCTATTTAAATCTTTTTTGGCACGACGAGATTTTAAGTATTTTTCGAATTTACAGAAACTGGAAGAAGGAGCAGATGTTTCAGACCGGGACTTGGAAATATACATCAATCACCTGGAAAAATTAAGGGAAGACTTTAAAATACGTTTTGAAGACCTAGAGAACATGACGGTACCAGACTGGATAATTAAACCATTCGACATAGAAATAGAAAATGCGAACATTGAATTTTTATTGCAAGAAAAGCATGTTGAGATGAGCGCGGATCTCGAGGCTAAATTACTGTTCAAACATAAAAGCTTCAGTGAGTTCTGGAGTAATGTAAATATTACTACTAAATACCCCAAGCTAAGTGCAGCAGCTCAGACATTTTTACTAGCGTTTCCAAGTTCAAACCTGGTTGAAGCTGGTTTTAGCCACGTAAATGGGATTTTATCAAAGCAAAGGAACAGACTGAACCTGGAAATGCGTGGAGACTTGCGCCTGAAACTCACCAATTTCCAGCCAAATATCATTGCCCTTGCAGCTGCTCATCAAACACATCCTTCACATTAACGATGCCAACAGTTAAATAAAAAATATCATAATAGTTAAATAAAAAATTATCAACTACTTTGAATTCACATGAATACGGCCATTATAGGAACAGATATACAAATTGAAGAAAGGATAATTAAACGTAAAGGTGAAATGAATCTGATCGAGAATCAGTAATTCTGGAAAGGGTAAAGGATGCATTATAATAAAAAAATTTATTATTAATAATATCTATTTGGGGATCGATGAGGCATCAAGGAATCCATAGGGGGTCGATGAGGCGTCAAGGAGAACCATAGGGGGTCGATGGTAAAAAAAGTTTGGCTACCCTGCTCTAAACTCAAAACCTTTTCCTTTATAGTAGTAGACATACCAGACATAAAAATTAGCAAACAGCAGAATGTTTATTTTTTATTTACAGTATTTTTAAAATGCTGGTTGAATTAGATATCATAAAAAATCCGTTTTAACCAGCTTTCCAAAAAGTGTTCTAATAATCTGATATGGTAATCTATAATCTGATATAAAAAATATGGTTGTGATGTATGGCATGGTTTTAGAGACAGTATTTAAAGGCATGTGACATAAACTGAACTCCATCATTATTTACAATCTTACAGGGATATGTTTCTTTCAAAAATATTTCCTGCAGAAAGTTATGACCACGTGACATGTAGCAATGTGGCAGAAGAATACTTCAAACCACTTGTTACAGAAATCAATCAATGCAATGGCAAATTGTGCACAAGGTGCTGCCACCAACGGTCTAATTACAGTTACTAAGTGCATTAACTGCCAGTTTTCCCCATTCCGTAGAAGGTAGTGGAACACGAATGAAGGAAGCACAGTGCCACCCATCATTTTGCCCATTGCGTGTGAAATCACGTGAGAAGAGAAAAGGATTTATGCCATCAAAAATAAATATCCATTATTCAACCTGTACTGACAGATATGAATATAGAATCAAGGCCTTTATTTCAGGGAGATGACGTAAATAAGCTGCGTGACAGCCGTGAAAGCTTTAAGTCCTAGAATTTTTAAATTATTGTGAAGGCATTCTTTGATAGCAAAATCGCTGGTTGCGTCATCCATGTGATATTTGCCCTGTTGCTGTTGTAGCAAAATAAGGCTTGACTTATTTGGCTTGACTGTATTGATGGGAGACTTCTGCAAAGCAGCAAGCAGAGTGACGTATCAAATTTATAACTTCAGTTGCAGTAATAAATTTATTTCAAAATATAAGAAACACTCTTCAATACATTTTGCTCAATTTGTGAATCCTTTTCAGACTTTATCTGTAAATAATTGCAAAGGGAGGAAATCTGAATCTTCTTTAGTTTGATTTTCGCTTCTTGTTCAGTCGTACAGCTGCAAAAATAGCCAGACCCATGAAAACAGAGAGGACTGCAGTTACTGGTATAAGTATTCCAGCGCATACGGTGAAAATTACTGCACCAATAAAACGCAGCCCACGTAAAGTGTATCTAGTTAGAGCTGTTATAATCTTTCTCAGCGTTGTTTTCATGTTACTTCTGTTAGCAATTTCATTAAATTTGGCCTCTCCAAGAGAACGTTCTACATAATTTCTTATTTCACTTTGAGATTTCTCATCCACTGTTCTCCACTCCACTGTGCTCTGCTTGGCTTGTGATTCAAATTTTAATTTACCTAAATGCTGCCGCATTGGATCACTAATTTGCACTGCAATCGTTTCCGTCCATGCATTATCAGTATTTCGGGAATCAGGAGTATAGCCTTGCTTTACCTAAAGTTATAATAATGAGGAGATATACATGTTTATCATTTATTAATTTTACGATAAGGGCATTTTTCATCGCAGTTTCAACCAAAGAATGAATTTTCTTCCTGGAATATCCATTCGTAGGTTTGCTTGCAATTATAATTTCTTCTAATTTAGCTTCAATGCCTTCTTTACTGTAATCATCAATAAAGAACTGAAAATAAATTTTGTGATGTATCCATATGTTAATGAGAACAAAATCACGTGCACTGCTTTTTTATCAAATTTGTATATAAATAAAAAAAGAGCTTACTGTAGGAATTTCGAATGATCCTTCAGCTGTTGTTGTTGATAATATATCCAAAAGATGACCTTCACCACTAAAATTATTTCAAAAGAACTAGTTTACAAAAAATGCTGTTTCCAGGGTAAATTATTAGACATTTTAATGAACTGATCCATTTAAAAAAGTTTCAAATGAGCGTTTAAATTGTTTTGCATAAAGCAAAAGTAAATTCAACAGTTTTCTGCAAATTTAAAAGAGCACAGTATAATTAAAAACATTTGTGTCATTTCATTTCCAGAAAAATTAATGTATTATGTAATGAAGCAATGAAAGCGTATTATTCAAGCATTTACCATAAATGATGTTTTGAAATCTATTGTTAAATGCAATTAAAACTATGGAAGTGAATTACCTGTCAACAACGACAGCAAGGACAAAGTTCGGTCCCCATCTTGGAAGTTCACCACGACCCTGTATTCCTGTACGACCAATAGGGCAACGTGGACGACCATTCTTTACCTTGTAATGTCCGTTTATGCTTCTTCTGTCAACGGATTGGTCCATTTTGTTGAAGTTTGCTAATGATTCACTATAACAATTGAATAAGAACTAAAATGCGATTCAAAATAATATACTTGTTTGATGGATCGAAACTATCATGTGGGATATTATCTTCGAATTCAGCAGAAAAATCAGGTGGTGCGTATGCAAATAATTTACTTTTCCATTTCCAGTGTGCTTGGCTTATATACACCCGTCTTATCTTAAGTAAAATCAGTTTAGACTTACCATGAACGCAAAACTTTTTGGAAACTTACATCTGTATCAACGTATTTCAACAAGGGACACAACGATTCTTTTTTCGTGAAGGAGTTCTAAATTAATAAAGCAAATAAAATATTAATTGAGTTGCTTTTATATTGTCTCACATAACGTCTATCACTGCAAATGAGACCCTGGCTTTCAACAACTGCAGTTCTGATGAGTCTTCCAGTCCAGATGCAATCCACAACTTCAACGTCTGTTTTCACTTGGCATTCATCATCTGATTTTCCTTCCTCCAGCTAAACAAAAGTACAAATGATTGTCATAATTTACAGCACCATTAGATGGTTTACAAATTTCTCAAATATTCTTTTCAAACATTTTTTGTTCTGCAAGAAGTATCATTAATATGAGATCATTTATAAGTAAAGACTTTAAAATAGGTGAAATAGTTTTTGATTATGAACATTACTTGATAAACATTTCTGTGATAAATATATGAAGAAAGATTTTATAACAGATTAGAAAATGGTTTTCCATTCACTGTTTGCAGAGATGTAATTTCTCTCTGTGTGCAAGTGTTTGATCGTTTTGCTTATACATAAATATAATTTAACATACCTCTTTCCGTTTACATGAGGTTCTCTGAATTTCTATTTCAAGTACATGAATGTCGCTTTCAGGCGCATCGCATCTTTCTGCTTTAATCACATTGGTCATTTTGTAGTATGCTTTTCCTTTCAAATGTTTGTTTATATAGGAAGTTAATTGCTTCATAACAGCCACTGCATCAGCAGGATTGAGATCTTGAGTTCTTTCCAATGTGTGTTCAGTGAGCAACATTTTTCTGACAGTTTCTTCTACGGACTGTGGATTGGAACAAACTGCGCTTTCGATCGTTTCATTCAACAGCGTTGAAATAGGAGTTGACCCAGAAATGTCTAATGTTTCCAACCCCTGAGCCTTTAATTTAAGATATTTAATCATTCTTGCAGCATTAGAAGTATGGAAGCATTACTGTAATATTCTAGGCGTTTAATATATGACATCGGTAAAAACTATGGTAATAAAATTTTACACAAGACAGTCACAATGATTACTGAATTAAATTCAATAAGAAATGCTTTTAATAATAAAATAATGCTGTTCACCTGAAATTCGATATATTTTTGAAAGCATATATATATATAGCATTAATTTAAAAAGAAAGTAAATGCTGATTTTTAATTTAATTTTCTTTTTAATTTTATGCAGTAATTGCAGCTGCGGCTTTAGGTAAATCTTACTTTATCAGTTTGCTAATTTAAATTTTCATTTATTTTTGTAGACAAAAAAAAATTATTCTTAATTAATGCTCCATAGTGCCTATAATTACACGAATAATGAAAATAAAAACTTAGCACTGAACTCAATACGAGTTATATGGTGCAGTGCACAAATTATGGTAATACTCAAGAGTTAAGTGCATCATGCAATAGTATGAGTTGTAAAGAAATTTTCAAAAATGGTTTTTCATACCAACGCTGAAAATGCTGCAACGCTGATTAGCAATATTGAAAGAGTAGAATTCATTTTTTGTGAGAATTTTAGATTTTTGTGCTTCATGTTTTTTGCTGAAATATTGTAATATATATATAGTTGAATGTATGTTTTATATATTTATTTTCCAATCTGATGTCATTGAATAATTATTTATTTTTCAATAAATATATAACTTTGGTTTTGATGCGCACGAATCAAAAGCTGAAAAATTTATGAGCCGAATATATTTTGTTTCTGTAAATTATTCCTTGTGTCAATAATTCACTTATTACTTTTTTAATCTAAATCAAACCACTGTGCTGCTTGTATGGCATGTTAGAAAAGTATAATGATAGTCCTCGTTAGTTTTCATGCGTGTTATTTTTTGTTACTATCAGAATTGTCAAGAATATAACTATTTAGCAAATATTACGTAGTGCAAATGGTATGCGTCATAGATCAATGATTAAATAAAAAATACATCAAAAACAATTAAAAAATGTTACATGAATGATTTAAAGCAAATACATTAATAAATAGTATTGTTTATTTTTTTCATTTGGCAATACAATAAAAAATAAACTATTTTTGAGAATGTTTGTTCACCTGTAATGCGCAAGCAGCTGTTAAACAGTTTGCAGAAGGCATAATCATCTTATTTACTCCACGTACAATGACAAGCAGCAATGTAAATATGATAAGCAAGCAAGAATGTCACAATTAACAAGACCTTTTTTTAATCATAAAAGTGCACTGCTTCGACATCAGTAATTAATTTCATTCGCGAGTATTTCAGTACTAATATGAGGTTTTTTTGTCACATAGTAGCACTGATTACGCGGAGTTCATCTTCCATCATTCTTCAAATTTGTTTCAGTATATTCACTTCAAGTCTAATAATTTAAAAAAATCATTTTTTGCATTTTTGCTCACTAATATTCAACTGATATTCATTTATGAAGCTCAGTTTACAAAAATGCAGAGTATCCTCATTCTAATTTCCAAGATCTTATGTTTTTGTCTTTGTATTTTCTTATTTCTCCAAGAAATTCCACTGATTTTGAAATTTAATTTTTGATATTTTATTAATTGTTTTACAGTTACTTAATTATAATAATTTTCATAAAATTGTTTTCATTGTTCATGAAAAAAATAATGCAATATATTATTCATTTGCTTGATACATCACGTAAGTTTAAAGCGGTAAATCATATTCTATAAAATTAATCTCCATAATAATATTTGATATCTAATATTGAATTATGTTGATTCATCGCATGTTTATTTAGAAAAAGTACATTTCATTTTCATCTAGCAGTTTTCTGTTGGCTTCAGTTTCAATCTAGTATATTACTTGTGAGATATTTATACATTGTTTGCGATAAACCTCTTTTGTTAGATATTAATTAATTTTTTCATAATTAATTTTATTTACTAAAATAATAAAAAGATAGTTATTTAGACATTATGAATCATTCAACAGAAAATTGCATTGTTTTCAAAATATTGTTTGCAAGTTAAATTCATTCCAAGATTCAAAAAGAGTTCAAAAGATTTTTCTTGAAAATCACTCATATTTTTGATTTATTAGCGTATTTGAATGTCATTAATTTACAAAATATATCATTATCTCTTCTTTTTTATTTTCATTTATTTCATATATATTTTTTAATATCAAATGCTCAGAATGCAGATCAGCAAGTCATGCTGATAAAATAAAATGAATTTCAGGAAATAAGTTGAATACTATTCCTGTCACAAGTTCTAGTTTTTTTTATAAAAAGCATGAGTTCCTCTATGTTTGGAATAAGGCAATTCTGTTTGAAACAACAGCATCATCATAAAACATACATGTTAGTATGAAATGAAAACTATTATTAATTCAGCAATATTATTATATATCAAACAGTTGAATAAATTAAATTAAGTATAATTATATTTTCATGAATAAAACACAATTGTGAAATAACCCATCAACATTCCAAACATAAAATTTTGATCAAAAGATAACCTAAGAAAGTTGTAAGCTGATCATGAGGAGGCAAAACTTTGAAAAAAACAGTACATTTCATTAGAAAGTGCTGAAGAAATAAATCAGTTTTAAGTGTTGTATAACCCCATTAAATTTATGTTCATTTACATGGCACTTGTCACACTGGTAGCGTTGTTTCATTAACGGAAAACTATAGTGATTGATAATATCAAACAGTACTTTGTCATTCAAATAAAATTAAAATAAAATGACAAAAATATAAATATCACTTAAAATTTGCTCATGGTAATTTGTTTTTAGTGTCTGTTGACATGAGAGCATCACATTTGTAGATGATGAGTAATACAGGGTGATATATTATTTTCCAAAACTTCAGAATTTCTCACTAATTCTTTGAAATAATATACTTTCAAACACTTTATTACGTGAAACAACAATATTAAACGCGTCTCAAAAACTACAAAATAGAAAAGGGGTTTACTTTTTTACAATTTTACATTATTATTCAGAAAAATGATGTTTGTTACAAAACAACAAAGCTGAGCATTTGCCCCCAATGCTCAAAAGATGCATTAATTCATTCTTTTCAAAATAATAAAAATTTATAATTCTATGATGAAATGGTAAAAGTTGCATTACATCAGTTCCAAATTCTGTAAATTAATAATATAAATCTCATTAAAGTTTGTATTTATTCACACCCAAACAACAGACTACTGTGACAATATACATCTACCAATCTAAGTAAGAAAATCCATTTCTCATCTATTAAGTAATTAATACGTAACATCTCTTTGGTGCTTTTATATGAATGTACCATATTAATACAATATATGCTTAGCATTTCCTATTCACCAATCAGTGAAATTGATGTTGCTGGCCAGGCTTGGCAATCTATTCCACTGAGTTTTGACCGGTTTGATAATGCGCTTGAGCTTAATCAACACATTTCAAGCTATAAACTGCCACTTTTTCTATCAATATTCTCTTTCATCTATTTCTGCTTGGATTCTAATCTCTGACAAAATCTACAGTCGCAACAATGAGCAAACACGAAATTACGGATAAAATACACACGCGATAAAAACTGCTTTTTCTTTTAATTAGCAACAGTCACGTAAGAACAAAGCGGATCATTTGAAATTGCACCACGCGCATCCTAAGTTGTTGGATTAAAAACAATCCTCAAGACAAAGTTCAGAAAAAAAAGATGAACTTTCAGCTTTACTAGTTCGCTTTCAGAAAACTTCAGAAGAAAGGTCGAGTTTCACCAAAACGGGCACCATCCAATATAGCATTGACAGAGGTTTTCATGAGACAACGCCTGCTGGATGAGCAAGTCCACTTGGGCTTGAACAGTTAACGATTTGGATGTTGTTGGGCAGGCTGAAGAAAAATCCCTCCCTAAAATAATAATAATAATAATAATAATAATAGGATGTCAAGTGGAAACAGAAAATGTAAAATTCTGAAATGGTTGAATATATTCTGTGAAAAGATTTGCAAACAAACCTGTCAGCTTGTCACGAATACGTTGGATAATATCCAAAGCTTTCCGGCTTACAAATTCTGACGGTTGAAAACCCGGACCACCGGACAATAAAGAAATGGCGTCATCATCGCTAAGACTCACTGTAAAAAGATGTTTGAACATTATTGATAAAATTTTTTTTATAAATTATTTGCTATTCATAGGAGCAAAATAAACAGTTTACCATTTTTTGTTTTACGGTCAAACTGTTCACCTTAAAAAAAGCAAATTACAAAAGACCAGTGATGATGCGCACGCACGCATGCACGCACGCACTCATACACAAACACACATCATGAACACAAACCCACAAACACACAATTATGAACAATTTTTCATCACTTACGTTCAATCAATTTCCAGCTAAACAATGGATCATATACAAATGCTTCCAACACTGCCATGATGCTTTCACGATTTGCACGAAGGGTAGACATCACTTTTTCACAGGTCAAACGAAAATTGCCCTCAACCCCTGTGACCTAAATGAAAAATCCAAAATATGCCAACTATACACGCTTGAATATTGTTGTCATTTCACAATTTCATTAGCACGTTACCTCCATCGCGTTGATCAGCATCCGCGTTAAACGAAACGGGATTTTTTCTGGAAATTTTTCCCTGTTAATCGCCACTTCAAAGCAATCACCAAAATCGATGTGCACAATTTTGCCGCTCATTCGTTCCAGCATCAAATTTGAAGGATGTCTGAAATGTTGTCAATCAGTTTTGTCGAAGAAGAGAATTTGTGAAAAAGTAAATTTTTGCAAAATAACAAAAATCGAATCATCAAACCTATCACCAAGACCCAAAATGTAGCCCACCATGGACATGGTGGCCAATGATCGAGTGTAATTTGTTCTCCGGTCAAACCAAACTTCTGAATTTGGCGACTTGAGCCAAAGAATTTTTTGCAAGTCATCGCCGGGCGTGTGTTCCAAAGCAAATTCAAAAACTTCCACTTTTTGCATCAAAGGCAGATGATCATAATCAGGGGCTACCTGAAAGTGTCAAGCATTGCCATTGATGAACTGCAAAATGACAATTCATTGACAACAATTTTTGTTTACCCGTTGCATAATTCGATGTTCAAGATTTAACAAAATTTTCTTCTTCTCCCTGTAGTCGCGCAACAAAGCATGCAACGTGTCACAGTTAGGAACCCAACCGATCAAACCACTGTTAGGACTAAGTGGAATTACAGAATATCGCTAAAAAAAAGATGCAAAATAGCACACAAATCAACAAACAACAACAACAAGCAATGTCGTAAAAAAACATACTTGTATTGTCAAATTCAATCTGCAAGTGGTCGGATTTTGAAGCAGTATTGTGTTGACCAAACCAAACAGTTGCATAACCCGCTCATCTTGACGAGTATCTTCATGTCCCTTGAGCAAAAACCAATATTCCTGACCATCGCTTCCTAAGATTGGATCAAACTTTTTAACATCACCTTCCAAATATCAACTTATAATTAGTGTTAATGATTTTAATTTTACCGTTAATGCAAATTTTGCGAGGGCGTTGCTTTGAAGCAATCACTTGCAAACTGCGCTGTACACTCTGAATGCAGACCAACGGACGAGATGGATCGTACGTGCCTGGCACGGCCAATTCTAAATTCTTGCATTTCAATAACTTTGGTGAGACATATTGGAGATCAAGTGATGAAAGCTGAATCAAATAACAATGTAAGTTGTTTGTTTCGCACAAAAGCGCACGTTATTATTTACCAAAGGAAGCTGCTTAGTAATACGTCGGAATACGTTGTAATATAGATCCCAAGCTTGGGTCACATCTCGAAGATTACCACGTTGTCTGAACTTTATGCACAGTTCTTGCGCCTCTTTCAGGTCTCGGTAATAAGCCTAACACACCAATAGTGCTATTAGTTCACCGTCAACAACGTCAAACTATAATTATTTTTCAAATGATCAATTTACCTGATTGAATGACTGCTCTTTCATTGTGGTTGCCCCACGCTCGATCAATGCGTGCAATGGATTCAACAAATCCAGCATGCCTTTGACATTTCTATCTGAAAAAAACAGTCGACTAGCTTCTTCCAAAGCTTCATGCCAAAGCTCGTGCCAAAGAATTGCCACACGGACAAGCTCATCGCTGACCTATGATGTTGAATTAGGTAGAATGAATTGGTAAATGTCAGGTCAAAATCAACTAATATACCATAGAAGCTTGCTGAACCAAATTTGGCGAGTGATCGTTCATGTGTTTCAAAACGCGATCAGCCGCCTGCCTCCTAGCAGAACTACTGCTTTTCGATGCTACCGTAAGTGGATAAATCAACGCCTAATCAAATATGAAAACAAAGTGCTATTTCATTATTATGTGAAGCGACGAAAATGGTGAAAAGCAAAAATAAAATAAAAACCTGCGGATGATTTTTGCCAATATCCATTAAAATTTCTATGATCAAATGACTAACAAAGTGCCTAGGAGTATCAATTCTTGCAATAAGCTGTGGAATCACTTGAAGCCAAGTCTCCACTCGAACAGTTTTGATTCGACTTATCAATGTATCGTACACTTCCGGTATGTGACCATAATCAAACCAAAGAGTGAGCAGTCTAAACAAAATCCACAAAAAAAACAATGATAACCGTAACTTTTAAGAGAACATAATCTCAGGCAAAAAATAAAATCTGAACAGTATTGATAATAATAGTATAAATAAAATATAAACACATAAAAAAAATTCAACATGAAACTATTTTCATCGTCGTAAAAGTGTTCGACAAATTTATAAAAATGTTACTAATAATATATCAAAGTTGAAAAACAAATCTGAATGAATGCTTGCCTGAGAGTATCTTGCAAACTATTTCCGTGACAAAGCATCACCGCTCGACAAAAACATTTCACCGCTTGCACAGCATACATTGTAATTACACTGTCATCTGGCTTAAAAATATTTTTTTTTTCAAAAAAAAACCTTTCTTACAAAACAACAACACAAACAAAGAAAACTCTTTACCACAGTGCCTGGAACTAGCAAGTTTGGATTCAAAGGCTTCAACGGAGAATCACCACTGTCATTTTGGCACTGAAATAAAGGAATCGGAGCTCGTTGCCTGTAATAAAGCAGTGCGTTAAAATTAGCACACGCCAATGCATTCCACGGCTGAAAATAAAGAATATCAATAAAATACTGCAAATCAAATCAAATCAAATCAAATCAAATCAAATAATACTAATTGATAATATTTGTTCACCTTGTAAGCTTTGCTGTCTAATTCTGTCGCGTACATGTAATGCTGCATCACTTCTACATTAGGACTGTCTTCATTGATCAAATTTTGTTCACTCCACTGGCCTAACTTCAGAAAGCATCTGCAATATAGTTGAAATCAAACAAATAAAACATTTGCAACGATAAAACTTCACAACGCACCTTGCCTTTAAACTCAGCAATTCAGCGGGCAAAGTAGCCGGCTTTTTAAACCCATACTCCAAAAGTAGTTGCAGTTGACTTAACGCAAGATCCTGAAAACGTAGTGCAAATATGAAATAAAAATGGCCAAATATCATCGACAGAGTTTCACTATTTCACCCTTCTGCCTTCACAATTCAACTGTTTGCAATAAGCATAACACACTTCAGGACGTTCGAACGGCAACTTTATTGGAGCGCATGAATCTGGATCACAATCCATCAAAGTCAGAATTGTGCGTCTGGAAACCGCCTAAATTATTGAAAATGCATGTGCAAAATTAAAAAAAAAAAAAAGTTCCACCATAACAACAGTGAATTGAAAAGTGTTTGTTTGCAAATTAATTTCATCTAGAATTATTAATTAAACGTACTAATTTTCCACTTTTACGACATAGTGAGGCAAACTTTAACAGCATTTGACGCATTTCATCAGGAGTCAAGACCAATGAACGGACCTGTAAAATTCTTTGCCAATCTTCAACTGACCTTTGACAGCCTTGCAAACGATTCCACCAAACGCTGGGCACGATCCTGCGTTTCTCTGGATTTCTTTTCACATCAATCGTCTCTTCCAATTCGCTCAACATCTGCACCATAACAATAGACTCATACGCACGACTGTAACTTTCTGACAGCCTAAATTGCAAACAAGAAAAAAAAATAGCAATTATATTTAAAAGAAAAAAAAAATTAATAAAGATCAAATTCCAACATCGCCGTCAATTCGTTGTCAAGCAAATCTCGAGCTTGATCAATTCGAAATTGAGCTTCGCAAAAATTTTGGTGATGAACTGCCAAAACTGCACGATAAAAACAACCTTCGACAGTACTCTGACTAATTTCAGCTATGTAATCTTGCATCGCTTCCCATTTTCCTTGAATAAAACAAAAATTAACAATTACACTTTACAAACATACTGTTAAAGTTTTAAAATCAAAATCAATTTTATAAAAATTCCATCTCAAAGCGTAATACTTTCATTTGATTAATAAAAATTTTAAGTCCAAAAAGTCAAACTACTTTCTCACCCAATCCCCAAGCGGAACATGTAGCAATATGAGCCATCTTCTCTTTATACTCAACCGTGCTGCTATGCCATTTCTTTTCAACAATTTCATTCACCTTCGACCTAATGCACACAAGTAGAAAAAATACTTCAATCAATAAAATACGTTTTTTTTAAAATACTTATTAAATTATTCGACTGATTTAATTAAAATTCAAATTCTCCATTACCAATTGCCCAAAGCTTCTAAACAACGCATCCGACCAAGAGTTAGTTCCATGTCATCTGGAAATTGATTTTGCTTAACTTCGTAAGCTTCTAACGCTTTGTCCCAATCGTTCAATTTTTCATACCATCTTTCCGTATCCTAAAATGTGAACCTCTTTGTAAAAGCTATCAACCAAGTTGGGCATGAAAATTATGAACATCAGATTCACTCACCTTAACTTTTATACCTCTTTTGCGAACAATTTCTACAATGCCTATCGAAGATTCACGCAATTGCAACATGTTATTGATACTGTAAACACACAACCGTTGAATACACAACCGCACATTGCATTCTGTCAACAAACATACCTTATTAGAGATTCGAGTACTTCAGGCGTTACTTCGTTATAAAATTCAGCTTCTTTACAGCGCAATGCTTTTGCAAATGCGCGGGTTTCTAATGCTTTTTCACCCAACAATTTCGGATCTATCGGCAATGGACCCTGGAAAAAATTTACTTGAAATAAAATAATATACAGCAGCTGCATATTTCGAGTTACCTTTTCAGTGTGATCAATAAATTCAGCCAAATTTAAAATCGCCTGTATTATTTCAGGACATTCTGATGCAGACAATGCCAACTGCAAAGTCTCTATCAACTCGTCCTGGTAAGTTTCGCTCAACTCAGGCCAACAAGAAGCAAAAGCCGAATTGAACAAATCACTGCATCATCAATAAAATAACAGAATTTAATAATTATTAAATGAAACCAACCTTTGCGCATACCTGGCTAACTGATAATGATTCACAGCCACGCTGTAGCAAGAGCGCAGGGCAGGAACTGGAGACTCTTTCAACAGTTGAATGCTAAATCGTTTTAACCAAGCAATCCAATCTTCTTTTGATACACATCGATTTGTCAACCAAATCTGCAACTCATTCACATCAAAATGGGATCACATTTTAAAAATTCCAAATCTGATTAGTTACCTTCCTCAACTGCTCTACATTGCAAACAACTTTGCGCACTTCAATCTGCATCACTTGTTGCTGTTTAGCAAGTAAACAACGTCTTCCACGTACCATAGCCTTGTAACACTTTTCCTCTGTAGGATTAATTTTGCCAATCTGTAAAGCAAAATAAATAATAATTGCAACTAAAATAATATGCAATGAAAATAATTTTTTGATCTAATGGAAAATGAAAAAAGTAAAATGAATACATATCACAGCAGTAATAATTTGTTATTACTTTCAATTTCATGTTGAATAATTACTGAAATAAATAGTTCACTTTATTACTACTACCTCCATAGTTTTCAAAATCAAACTGATGTATCTTTCGTGTACAACGTCGTTACGTTCAAGACAAGGGTCTATAACTCGGCAAAATGGTAAAAAATCTTCACCAAGATGCAAAATGAGCGTGCAAAACAAATCCATAGCAGCGAAGCGCAATTCTGGTTCACTATCAATAACACGCACCATTGTTTGCACAGTGCGACAAGCAAAATTTGACAAAGATGTAGTTTCGCCAAAAACGTCTATCGTCTCTATTGCAGATCTGAAATGCAAAACAGTGCAACAACATCATCAACAACATCCCCCCCTTGCTACTTGTTGAAAATTAATAATAACATAAAAATCAATAGAAAAAATAACTAAATAAAAAACAAGATAATTGCATCATTCATAATTAAACAATATAATCGATAAATCGAATGCTGAATTCATAAAAAAATTAACATTAAATATGACCAAATTTTAGATATTCATTATAAAGAGTGATTGTGAATAATCAAATGATTTGATAAAATCCAACAAACTACCGTCGAACATCGATCGGCACTTCAACATTTTCAGCTAATGACAGTATCGGTGGTAAAAGTAGATGAAGATGGTCTTCCAAAATAAAGCTCGTCTTCTTAAATGCATCAAGTAATTTCGACGTAACGCTACGCCCGACGCTAGTGTCATGTAAAAATATGCGCAGCATTGATGGAATGATTGATGCCGCGTATGGTTTGAACTGTGAACCAAGAGCGGCAGCAAGCTGTTCCACCAACAAAATTATTGTCAATCGCATTTGCGTTTTAGTGGTCCAAAAATCCTGAAACTTTGCTGAGATAGGTGTTGAGTTTACGTTGGCTTTTGCAAAATTAACGCACCCTGATCAAAGAAAAAATATCATCCAAAAATGGCCTGACGTGATGCTTAACCACTGAAACCAAGTATCCCAACTGTTGGAATAGAAACTGTATAAAGAAAAAGATCATAAAATATCAGAAAATTGCAAAAATGTTCTCAATTACCTCTCGCATAGATGGATCAGAATTTCGAATGATATTGACCAGTGTAGGAAAAACTTGATCTAAGGCTGTTGTTAAGCCTTTGTCGTTCAATGAATAATAAATAAAAACTAAACTGTGAACAGCAGCCGTTAGCAGCTGCTGATTGTATGTTGAATCAGACAGAATAGACATCAAATTAATAATTGCAAAAGTAGGATAAAATTGTTCCAATGAACATCTTTCCCAGTGAAACCATTGCAAAATCTCTACAATGTTGCTCAATTATTCACCATTATACATGCATAACAACATTTTCTCTTCACAACATGAAATTTTTCAAACCTAATCGTCGGTCCGTGATATCTTTAATGTGTGGAAGAGACAAAGCCAAGCCTGTGCAATTGGATGCAAGATCAACAGCTCTGTGCAAAGCCTTCTGCTTGTACGGATCTAACGCGCCAATGAAACCAATCAAACGTATAGTCTGCAATTATATATTATTATATCCTCAAAAAATCACTGACAAATAATCAATTACTTCACGACGAATGTCAGGTGATTGTTCGCTTTTCAAAGTGCGCAATAACAAATCCAATAAATCTTGATACCTTTTGTGCGGCTCTACAGCAAAGCCTGTACATTCGATCACTTTACTCAGAGCCCACATCGATGCCTAAATTACAGGTCAAATTATCATATGAATAATTGAAATCTGAAATATAAAATTTAGAAAAGCTGCAAATAAGCATTTGTGAAATATTCAACTAAAACTAACAACAACAACTTACAAAAAAGAAATAGTTTCCAATTCAGATTATTCAGTTTACAAATTGAAATATCATGTAAAATGGCCAGTGAGAAAGGAATTTTCTTTAAAAATAAATCAAATGATCCTAATACAAAAGTTGTTTATTTCAGTTCACTGCATTACATAATCGACAAAAATAAAACTATGTGAATTTAATGAAAACATAAAATAATTGTTAAATATCATTAAATAATTTGGATTATGTAAAATGAATTTTATTGTTATTTCTTTATTTTTTCTTTTAAATTGAAACTTGCTTTTCGTTTTCCAGCTGACATTGTGTCCTGAGCAAGTTGAATCAAAACTGGAAGAAGCGCATCCAAATAGCCTTCAATTTTATCAGGCATAAGCTAAAAGAAATGTCAATCAAAAGATTAATTCATAAATCAAAAAAAAACTGAAAATATGAATAATTATTTACATCTCAACAGAATTTAACAAATATATGTTTGTTGGTAAATATTTATTCAAAATATATAAAACAAATAAAACAATTCTGTTTATATTAATAAACCGTATGTGACATTTAAAAAAAAATATTAAGTAGATTTGTGAAACACAAAATTGAATAATAATGCAGTAAACTTTTACTTTTACTTTTTTTTTAACTTCAACTTACTTCCACCAAATCACCAAGTGCTCGTAGAAAACTGACCACCACGTCACCGTTAGTATCAGAATCTTTTAATTTTGGCAACAACACCTATTCAATAAATAATAATAAATTTTGTTTTAAAAAAAATAATTTATTATTAACAATATCATTATTTTAAAATAAATTTCAAAAAATGACACCAATTTATCACTTCAAGCGTCTGCGGTATGTTGTAAAGAGAAGTTTAAATTCTTGTCAGAGATATTTTCTACTCACCTCAAATGCGGTTTTTGCATACGGTTTGACAAAACTGGGCGCACACCGAACCAAACAGCTGAACAATCTAGCACTCTGCTCTTCATTGCGACTAAGACCACTCAAACTCATTTCTTCGATTATCTGAAACAGTTTACCACATTTTTTTTAAAAAACACTAATTTTTTCTATTACTTTTTGCTAGATATGAAATATTTGAAATTATACATTTAGAAGTACGTAAAAATTAAAAAAAAACAAGCATCATTTACTTGCATCAAAATACGCCTCAGAGCAGGCACGCAATATGCAGGATTGACGTTGGTCAACTTTCCCAACAGATGAATAATCTTCTCTCGGACACTGCAATCTTCATCCTGCAAGCCCATCATGATCAATTTCAACACCTCGTCCTGAGCAAGATGAAGGCAAAATGCGTCGCTATCTGTAAGACATTGAAAAGCCATCAGACGAATTCGACGATCTAAAAACTGTACATCAATTTTTATCGTTGCTCATTGAAAATAGACTTGCCTGAATCGGTCATTCCAATTGCCAAAACTTTCTTGATCACTTCATTTACCATCTGCAACAGGCTAACATTATTATGTGCAGCACTTTTTGCTGGGGTCAATGTCGACACAAATGGAAGCAAAATTTGACAACAACATCGCACGGCTTCCAAACGAACTTCATAATATTCGTTGGCAAAATAACCCTTCAATAAAAATTAAAAAAAAAATAAAACAATAATTATTATGAAATTCTATTATTTCGTTTGAAAAGAAAAATAATATCTGCATCCAACTTCAGGTATAAAACGCAGAAATGATTCCAATGAGAATCGTTGAAATGGAAATGTGCCCAAAATGGTTAAAGCAAGAGAAGTGATGTGCGGATCAGTAACAACAACTGGCTTTGTTGGAGGTTCGATTGGTTGAAGTAAAGTCAACAGATTCGGCATCTTCTGCTGAAGCAATACACAGTAGATTTGTTCCAGAAGACCTTGTTCAATTATTTTCTTCAACGATGGAATTTTCGTAGTGATCTCATAAAAGGCTAACTTTAAATTCGGGCTAAAATCAAAAGCAAATTACCAAATGGTAAGAAAAAAAAGAAAGGAAATTTTTTCCGCAATTCACTTGTCATAAACAATGTACCTTATGCCTGTAAGTACCATTGGTTCTATCATTGGCTTGAGAAAAGATTCGAGAGATGAGCCAACTGCTCGTACAATCAACGTCACACATGTGAACAGTTCTGTATCGACAACAACAGGTCGTTTCCTACAAAAGTGAGAAATTTAAAATTTTTTAAACAAAAAAAAATAAAAAAAATACTTTAAGCTCAAGCTCTCTTTCGTCGGTAAACAACTGTTTAAAAAATCAAAAACTTTTGGAAGATATGGAACCATTTCTTCTTTCAAAGCCATAAAAAATAAACCAATAGCTACAAGACAATCAGGACGCAATTTTTCTCGTGTCATGCAACTCCACAAATAATTCACCGCGTCGGCAAAATTTCTAAATATCAAAAATCAATTCCAAAGTAAATTCATTCTTCATAAAAAAATAATAATATCACATATTAATCAAAAAAAATCTAATTATTTATTTTTTTAATTTCCTTACATGGTCAAAAATTTCTGCGGATCAAATGCAGCTAATCGACAAAGCAAAGCCAATTGCAACTGAACATTATAACTTGCCTTAGTGGAATTGCAACACCAAGTGACAGTTGAACATATCTAAAATTGTAATTATTGAAAAAAAAAACTTCTACGTAAAAAATTTCTCTTATAGCAACTACTTCGTTGAATTCTTCTGCAATTTTCAGTCGACAATTTCGACTTTCATAATTCATAAAATATGACGGTGACACCAGAGGTGCAATTACATCTTCTTGAAGATCAGTGAATCGCTCTTTGAAATCAAAATCTTTCGGCAATTCCTGAAAGAAATTTAAAATTCTCCACAAAAAAGAGACGAACAATTTCTAAATTCTAATCAAAGCTATTATACTTGATTGTGAGCTAAAATTGCCGATCTACTAATATTCGATTCTGCTATTTCTTGAATAATTCTCTGAAAAGAAAAGACAATGCAAATCAGCTTAACGTTTCAACAATAACTGCTAAAATTAATCTGCCAAATTAATTTACCTCCCAGCGAGAATTTGCATTTCTCAACAATTCATTGAGAACCAACAAACCACCGTGCACGCGATCCTCTCGAACACTTGCATGTGATGAACGTGCTTCTTCAAAAAACCTATTGGCCTCATTGTAACACTGCTGAAGTAAAATAAAATATCAAAAATGTAAAAATTGAATATCATATCTGAAATAAATTTCCAAACTTTGTGCCAATGAATTTTCTGCTCTAACTTTGTCTCACGTTGAGTTGTCACTACAAGAGCCGCACGAATCGCTTCCGCCGCCCTTTCACGAATTTGCACCTACATTGAGAAGTTTCTTTTTAATATATAAATTAAAACTTCATTTTGAAAAAAAAAATTTTTTTTTTAATTAAAATACTAACATATTTCAGAAATCTACCATAATAGATTTCAAACAAAATACATGAAAAAATTATGTCATTCCAAAAAATATCAAAAATAAAATTAACGTTTTATCAGTAAAATCTTTAAGGCAGCTGAAAAAAATACTTCACAGATTTAAATCGGCATTAAAAATAATTTTTGATAACTAAAATTTTTTCCAGTACCTTGCCATCCATCAAAGCTTCAAAAATGCAATCGAAAAAATGCGGTGTATGCTGGTAGAAAAATGTTGGTGCAATATAGGCTAATTCTTTCATCACTATCACCTGTAATATTAACAATAATATTATGTAATTGTTAATAATACTTTCAAATTTTATAAAATCATTTTTGTACAGCAGACAAACGATTATCAGTTCGGTCAGTTGATGCAGATTGAAGCCATTCCGTTGCCCGCTTCAGTTCAAAGTATACGTATTCAGTTGTGTACAAGTTGCTCAATCTTAATGCCAAATGAGCACCAGCTCGGACAGCTAACTGCACCAAATTTGCATCAGATGAAGGTAATATGTTACGCAAATAATGCGTATACCGGTGAAAACGGATACTCGCCACTCCTGCTGGATTTGTTTGGCGCAAGTTAGTCGGAGCTACGTTAGAAAAGCTCGCATCGCCTTGTGCCAAACAAACTAAAAAATTGAACAACAGTTGCACAGTTAAACTAATGGCTTTTCATATAGATGTAGAAATTATAAATGAAATCACATAACACAAAACAATTATCAAAAAAATTAAAGCCACAAAAAACTCATACAATAAACTCAACAAATCATAACAGCTAAAAACTTTCAGACGAGGAATGTTTGAAAAAAATAATTATTAAAGACAAAATGCACCATCATAATGATTTTAACGCGTTAGTTATTTAAAAAAAAATTATTTTAAGTAATTTTTCACATAAGAAAAAATCTTTCTTGAAATTTTTTCAGAACATTTAACAAACTTGAAAGTCCACATTCTACAGTATACCATATTTAAGAAAAGCTGTTAAGCATTCGTTATCTAAAGTATATTAAAAATTACCAAATCAAACAATTTGTTTTTTTAATTTGAAAAGTAAAAATTACAGCTTAGGAATAAATAACAACAATCATTACTTATATTTTTTTTTCTCCAGACAAATTCAAAAGTAATCATTAATTTTGAAAAGGCATGAAAACGACGACCATACAATAATTTACGTAAAGAGTGTTTCTAAATTAGCAAATTTCGTTAATTAATAAAAATATTCAACAATGTGGATATTCAAAACAAAAAGATAAAAAAAACAAAGCTAATAATTAAATACGTCATTTTCAGACTGGAAATTTATCTGACAGCAAAAGTGAAAAGCAACATTTTTATATTTTCAAATGAAAGCAACAACAGAATAATACATTAGTTAAAAACTAATATTACCGATAGCAAATACAGCCGCAGATCGCTCTCCACTAATATTGCTTGTCAATAACTCTGGAATAATGAAATCAAATTTCTCACGAAATGCATTGGACACTTCTTGGGGAACTTCTGTCAGTTCGCACTTAACATACCTAAATAAATAAATAAGCAAATGAAGCATGCAAAACATTTATTTTATAATAATATTAATAGTGAAATGAAAACTTCACTACGTAAGAAATTTCACAACTCAAAATTTATAACTTATTAATTCATTTGGATGCTTTATTTAAAGATTTATCAATGATATTTATATAACTAGATCAAAGAATAAACTTATGCACCAATATAAATCGTAAGCTGCTTGAATGCGAGCAAATTCGTCCTTTGTGCATAGACGTTGTAGAAAATATTCGGCAGGAGCTGTCATTTTAATGCAAAAAACCTAAAAAAGAACAACAAAACTTTACGCATATTACAAGATTTATTTAATATCAAAACTTAATCGCTTCAGAATAAAAAAATTGTATATCTACATATATATACATACACACTACAATAATAAAGCAAAATGTCGCAAACATAAAGTGTAAATTTAAAATCAGAATAAACCGTTATTTCAAAAGGTAACAAATTCTCATATATGTAAAATTTCAGATCAAAAATAATAAAGTGTAAAAGATTAGTAGAGTGACAAAATATTGCATTTATTGTATAAAAAGTGTACCAAAAGTAATTCTTGTTTAACGCATAAAAAGCAACTAATCGTAATTCAAGAATAAATTACCAAGCAATTTAAAACAAAACTTCATGTAATTTCGAACAATAAGTAATTTTAATAATGTGAAATCAAATTAATTTCACAGAGAAATAAGAAAGCAGCAAAATCTTAAATAAAAACTTACTACTGTAACAAAACAACATCAAGTTCAAATAATGAAATGTTTGCATCAAAAGTGTTTTTAGCAACTCTCGAAGCAGTTTAATTTATTATGCCATAAAGTAAACAATATTAACATTAAACATAATTTTTTAGCAGATTTTTGAATATTTAAGTATTATTGTATTTTTGCATTATTTTCAGAGCACGTATTTTTATCGCCATATCAATTCATTTGTCTAATATGTGTTAAGCCCACCTGAAATAAACAAGGAAATTAAATTTAGTGCACTGCAATTTGTCTATGTCGAATTTTATTAGTTTTCGATTGATTTATTTATTTGCATCTGTTCTACCGCATGTACACAATTTTTCACTGCTTAATAAAGAATTTGCATGCGGTTAAAAATTAGCAAAAACCATATTTAAAATTGTGATTTTTTCTGAAATAATCAAATTTAATTCAAGTAAATTTATGACTAAATGAATTGCATCAAAGAAGACCCGTGTAACGGTCAAAATACCTTGCGCCAACAACAGATCTTCAGGTTCAGCAGACTGTAATTGATTAGGGAGACAATTCAGATCTTCAGTTGAGCAACTGCACTAACGTTGCGCAGGTTTAACCAAAATTGTTTGCTCTTGTTTTTCCACAAAAATACAAAGTTAGCAAAATACATGCACACAACATATCAAGATAAATTCAAACAAAATCAAGCACAAATATGATATTCACGAGGCAGAACTCTCGACTCCTGAACTAGAGGCTAACCAACTTTGCCTTATATACGAGGCTTCGGAAATTCCTAAAAATACTTTCGTAACAAGTCTGTTGCCAATGTGGCATCACAGAAAACAACGATTACTCTGTTCTCACGAGGAGAACAATGCCACTCCGTGCTCAAACGGAAGCAATGTTAACTTCTGGTCCACGCAGTGAGCCGAAAATCCTGCCGCATACCCAGAAGTCACGGATATCTTCGGGCCAGTCTGTTTTCTATTCCGTTCCGGGCCTGTCCCAACGTTGGAAAGTACGCGGCAGTATCTAAGCTGGTGAAGGCATTCCTTGCCAGCTCATCATATATTTCCATCACCGGTCTTGCGTCCTCTAAAGCCAGTCGTCTCAACTCACCAAGTTGCTGGTGATGGTAGCATGCGTGAGCATCTACTCGGCAGCCCTCTGCTTGCTCACTGGTCCGGATCACTTCTGTGGCTTCCAGATTTGTGGACAGTGTGCCACGGCAGCCTCTTGATCTCTAAATTCAAGATGAAATGGCTCGCTTGTGATATTCCAATGATAGCGTGGTAGGTTGAGACAATTCTGCTTACCTCAGCACACATCCAATATTTATCATTATGATTTGTCCGCTTCAGAGTGCAGCACAGTCCTCTGTAAACTAATTTGTGTTGGTTCATTTGGTTACATACAAACTGAATTTCATCGCTCGACAGTAAAGCCTGCCGTGTTGAAAATACTTGGCCTCGCGTGTAGGACTTTTCAAATCTACCACAATTCATCATCTACCTTTGTACTGAAATCGCCTTTACCAATTCATTTGATGTGACGAGAGACGCGAATAATTTCTGACAGAGGCCTATGCACCATATTTATCAAACTCATAGAGGAAAGTGAAACTATGTTTAAATGGCGGAAAATAAGCAAGGCTGTGAAAATTCCGCTCCAAGTCGATCAACCCTAGTTATCATGATTATCAGGTAAACATAACCAAAAGACCGGACAGCAGAAATTGACTTGCCCGTGTGCATAGAGCGTAAATGAATGGCCGCCGGTGTGTACACAGCCAGTGTGCGGACATGGCCTGCAAAACTACCGTCAAAACTCGTTGAGCACTCCAAGGATTCGACCAAAGTTTAGCTGGCTTTCTAGCCCGGTTGGTGGGTCAATCGACATCCCACAGGACTCGAACTCCCAGAACTCCCGTAATGTTTTGTCTACTTTAGTGACAGGAAAGAACCGGTGGTAACTAGGAACTAAGCAATAAGCGACCTAAAAATTTATTTGTGCAAAACTTTTCAAAGCAATAAATAAAAATAAAATTTACAATACAAGTCACATTATAATTGAAACTGTGCAAGTTCAATAATTTAAAATCACCTTGAGATATGCATAAACTTAATTGATTCACATTATTAAAATCGCTTGAATAAAAATTAACATTACTTCAGCAAAGAATGTCAAATGTGGTTATGAAGATTTTATTTGAAAAATTAAAACAACAAAAATGGTTTCTTTATTTAAAGATGCAAAGTAATTTGTGCAATGTTATCTTTGCTTTGTAGCTTAACATTGAACAGTTGAATCGGTTGGATCGAAATATCTGTATTCAACGGTACACTGTTTTGAATCTCCAAAACCAGCACACTTTGCATAAACTTCTTCATAAGAGTCATATGCTCTCTAAAATTGCACAAAGCTGAATCTGTTCATTCAATTTCACCTCAACATGCACTTACCACTCTAATAGGGCAAGCTGTTTCTTTTACCAAAACTTGAAAACTTGAAGATATTCCCATAGTTGAACCTTTTAAAATTTTATCCAACAATAGATATGTTCCCCTTGATTTCTTCCTATCTGATTCGAATATAGCTTGCTTTACTTTTTCTTTTATATGAGCATCTGAATCAGTGTATTTTGTTGTTCCACCCAACATTTGGCTACCTTGCGGTGCAATCTGTAAGTAATGTCAAACATCCATTTAAAATATGTACAGCTTTGAATAAAGTAAAATGAATGAATTTTTGGAAATTGCCTTTATTATCATTAAACTAATACCAGGAGAGAAATTCAAAAAAATATATATTTGAAAAATCAGTAAAAATACATATTTTTATTAAACAACTTCATTGAAAATTTTCTGAAAGATATTTTTTATTTTCAAATATAGCTGTGACATATTTTTATAAAATAACAAATGACTTTAAATTTCAAATCTGTGTTTTAACAGACTGTTCCTTTTAAAACTTAAAATTATATTCAATGAACGAATTTTCAGGGAACATTTCAAAATCATTCAAAACATGGAATAATAAAAATTATAATAAATCAATTACTGAAAGTTGATAATTAAGGTTGCTTTTATAATCTACATAACAATTGTTTTTTATTTTGAATAAATGATATGAATTAAAATCCTTACTATTGGTTCTTCTAATTCCTCTGAACAACTGACAGTTGCGGTTGAAGGTGTGAGATATCTATATTCAATTGTACACTTTTTCTCTTGGCCTTGACCTCTGCATTCTGCAAGTACTTCGTAATATGAAGAAAACTGCAAATAAAAAATTCGATGAAAGCTGGTGAATCCTCATTTGTTACAAGCTGCTTTAGAATTCAGGTAACATACTTCAGATGAAACTTGGCAATCAGTATCTTGCAAGACAACTTGCATGGTGGTAGTGATTCCCATGGTGGAGCTGCTTTCAAGTCTTAGCAGATGATGAAATACACCTGATTGATGTCGCGAGTCTGATGAGAATAATGCCTCCTGCGCTTTTGGCAACATGACGGCATCATCTCTACCCCACTGGGTTGATGCACCAAGCATCTGAATGTTAAATTTTTCATTGCATATTTTATAAGCGCACAATTTAAGTGATAATGCAAAAAATTACATTTATTAAAAACAAGTAAAATACATACTTCATAACAACATCAAACATAAATTGCTTAATAAATGTGTAAAATCTTATGCAAAGTTTAAATTTTCAATTCTCAGAAGAATTTCAAATTAATTATAATCACTGAAATAATAATGGTAGTTTTGAAATTTTTATCATCCTTTAATGAATTAAATAAGTGATATCATCAACTTTACAAATATTACATTTGAAAATTTTGCACAAGATTGCCGTAATAGATATTTAAAGATTTTTGTTCTAGTTTAAATTACCTGAGCTTCACCAAAGGCAAAGAAAAATACCACCAAAATACAGTGCATAAAAGTCATTTTCCCTATAAATGTATTACTGGTTTGAAGTGATTTAATTTCCAAATTGCACATAATTATATACTTGCATTTGTTTACAAATAAAATCACAATTTCATACGTATATATTTGAATTGCGTTTTTAGAATGTTTATTATAAATAATTTTCATGATATTTGTTGCAGTTTTAGTAAATATTTGAATGACTGTGGCGATACTGATTTGAAGAAGCGCGATGCATACAAATGACAGCAAGTACATTTCATTCTTATAGATACATGAATCTAACCATCCGTTTTTATTCCTTTTCGTATCAAGTTTTTTTTTTAATTTTAATTTAATTAAAACTACATTCCTATGAAGATTGTTACACATAAAAACGTATGCTCTTTTTCACTTACGCATACAATATTTATATTTGTTTTGTCCTTAGAAGAAATGTTTACATTTATTTATAAAAAATGTAAATGTTTTTCACGTGAAATCGCTTTTGAAATTAATATTAATATTAATGTTTATATTTATATTTATATTTATATTTATATTTATATGGCTTTTTATATTAAATTAATGCATAGTTCAAAGTTTGTTTTTACAAACTTTGAGAATATATTTTTTATTTATCATAAATTTGATTTCCCCGAATACGTAGTGATTTTTTTCCTCAAAATTATTTGCTCACATTTTAAATGTAACAATTAACTGCATTGTTTATTTATATATTATTGCATAATAAAGCGTGGTTTCAACAAAAAACATTTAACCATCATTATAGAACAGAAATTTAATGATTAATGATGTGATATCACGTAAATGGTGCATATACGAAAGTATTGTGTGCTTTATAGTTGAGTAAAATTTGTAAAAGCTGACGGCAATTTTGCTTGGATTAATAAATAAATTATGATTAAGTATTGCTTATAAATGTGCATTAATTAATTGTTTGAAAGAACAAATAAGAAAAAATTATTTGAAATGACAATAACAATATTGTTAATAACTCTTTTAACATATTTTTAGCCTAATTTGAAAAAAAGCTGCTTTGAAAGATAAACATTTTCAAATGTGTGACGTTTCATGTTTAGAAGCAATTGATGCAGAAATGAGCAAACAGCATTTTCATTTAGATATTATGTTAACTCATATTTAATAACATCCAGTAATTAATTGAAAAATGAACAACATTTGGGTAACAAATTTGTCAATTTCATTATCATTTTGTAATTGAAAAATCAATATTTTATGAATAAAAAATATAAATGAACATCTTTTTCAACTATTCATCACCAACGAAATTAATGTATTTTTTCATCTAAGTTGTTATTATTGTAGCAGTTTAAATCATTTCTTCTACAATAATAACTTTATTTGAAAAAGTTGCAGTTCTCAGATTAAAGCCTTTTTACAGTATACTTATCAAAGTAAAATGCA
>JYDO01000262.1:0-28742 GCA_001447755.1 Trichinella papuae | reverse complement strand
GCCATAAAGCAACACAGTGACATCAGTTATCAAGAATGGGTACAACGTATGCTCTCTAAGCAAAGCTGAAAATTTTAAATTCATATATATGTGCATGGATTTAATAATTTGTAATTTTGCAAGGTAAAAAAATAAAATACATTTTTAATGTAGCAATGATGGAGAATTATGCAGGACGCTTTTATGTGAAAAATTATTGAAATTGTATTTAAAATGATTTAGCACTAAATAGACATTGAAAGTAATCGTTTTGTAAATATTCTAAAAGGATATTTTCAAATATTGTAAATTAAAAGTCTTTCTTCATTTGACACTCCATCCGCAGTGTTATGTTAGTGCACTTTCAAGAAATGAATTCAGAAGAGGTTGTTTTCATTACCATGGAAAACGTACGCCACATGAATGCCGCAGATAAATGTGGAATTCAGATTTTGCTATGAAGCTTAAAAAAGATTGTTTGTTGAAGAAAGTAAACACGAATGAAAAGTACTCGATGGTCATCCAGTAAAAGGCATGAAACATGGTTCTAATTTTGTGATGGACTGATCCAGTCAGCGATATGTATACATTTTGAAGCAGGACAGTGCATGATAGCAGTTCGGGTATACGTAAATTTCATTTTGATCGGGAAATTGAGCGGTCAGTTTCTATAGATGGAATGGGTTCGAGCGCTGTATATTCGTTTGTGTGTGTGTGTGAAAAGTCGAATGAAGCCCTCTTCAAAGAAAGGAAGTCACCGAAATGAGATGCTTTATATTATACGAAATATGAGATGAAAGAGAATTTGTTACCTTTCATGGCCAGCTGAATAAATTTCAAATTTATTCAAGCTTACCAAATTCAATTTTTATAAACACCTATTCTGACGTTATGATGACATAAGTGAATACGACAAATACGCGCAGAATACAATTTTGTACAAACCTATATTATGGCAAATTTGCAGATATAATCTTTTCGAAAACACCACTTAATTCAATTTTAATTTAAACTTCGTCAAAAATGTTCAGCTGAGTGCATTTTTGCAAAAAAAAATATATAAATTCTTTCTCAAAAATTATAGAAAGGGCCAATCAATGTTAAAGAATGAAGGCAGTAAATATGTGCGATCTTGCAATTTACAATTTATTTCATGATTATTGCTATCAGAATGCTTCATTTTGCCGCTAGATGTTTTCTTCTAAAATTCGGTATGTATACTATTTAATAATGCTAAATTTGCGTATTTCATATTAATAGCAGTTTTCTAACTTGTATTACTATATTACTTCAAAATTATATCCAATTATTAAATTAAAGAAGTAATTTTCAAATGAACTAGTTTTATTAATTTTATTTAAAGAGGTAGTTTGTTAAAAATTGATCGGTGTTTTGAAAATTTGCATTGATGAATTACATATTTCGAAGGAATAAATTTGAAATTGAAAATTTTTTTATTGGAGTATTTAAAAAAGAAGACGAAAATTTTAGCAACGCATGCATTTTAATGTATATTTATGTATAATTGTTGTTTTCTCATCAAGTTTTCTTATTGTCCATAAAATTTCGTCTTATATTAAATACTGCATGCTTTTTGAAGTTGTTTTTAAAAAATTATTATGCTGCAAAGAAATAGATGAACAATGTTCATCCATTCAGTATACTGCAGATATTCCTCATTATGGTACTGGAAGGAATTGCTAAATTTCAAAACTAGAAAATTTTTCATAATTTTTAGCTATTGTTGCTGACACTGTTCATGCTTCTTTTCAATGTTATGAATATTTCTAAAAAAAAGAAATACACAATACAGGTTTTTCATTCAGTTAAAGCAGTGATTTCCAAGGTGAGCGCTACCGCCGCCGGGGGTATTGGAAAGTGTAAGGAGCGCTTGAAGGCGGAGAGGCCGATAGAAGACGTAAGCCTATTAAAGTCATCCTACTGATTAAATGTTTAAAGTTCACAGCATAATTTCAAAATTGGGGTTAAAATCAAAAACCTAGTACGTTTTACGTGTCTATCAAATGGTTAACAACCAGAGGAAAACATGAGGGTTAACATTTATTCAAACTTCACACTTATCTATCGCTTACTAACAGAAGACGGGTATATCTCATCTATCTCGAAGTAGTATGTAATTTATAGAAGCCTGGCACAGTACTGAAACAGCAGCCGCGTGGAAAGAGACAGAGAAAGAAAGGTAGAAGAATATTATACCAAACGTTATTTTTAACATTTATATTTGAGAAAAATGTGATTAATTTCATTTGTTGAGTCAAAAATTGAAACTGCTGTTTCCAGCAAACTTTGCTTAGTGGCAAGTTTGTCCTCATTCTTAAGTTGCTCAGTGTTTTCTGAAGTGTATCTGCCTTCTGGTCCTATGAAAGGAGAAGCACACTTATTTGCTTATTATAGATTTGTTTGCTTTCCTGCTTCAAGCCATTTCTAACGTTATGAAATTTGAATTCTACTTTGTCGTGTTAATGTGACCCTGATTCAATATGTGATCTGTTTCATTAATTATAACAAAGCTTCGTCTGCAGTAGAACACCTGTAATGTATTGCGATTTTATGCGATCAAAAATGTCTACAAATGAACGCACAGGAACATATTACAGTAGTTTTCCACATCACCCGTGTGCGTGCTTAGGTGTGTTCCCGCGTTCTCTCAGTGTGCATTGTCTCTCTGTGTGTGCGTTGTTTGTGTGTGTAATCTTGTGTGCGTTATACATTAGCTTGGTGTTGTGTTGTCATTACTAATAAAGTCTCTGCATATATCAATCAGTCACATTCACAACATTTGGCGAAGAGGATGGGATACATTAAAAAGGTACGGTGTGATCCGAGTGACTACTGATTAAAATGTTGGGCCACATCGAAGAGTTTGATATCTCTAAGCCAAAAGAATGGACGGCATACGCGTCTCGTTTGATTTTCTTTTCAGAAGCTAATAACGTAACTGATCCCGCGAAGAGAATAGGCGTACTTTTGAGCTCTTGTGGTGGAGCAGTTTTCAACCTGATTCAAGCTCTCATTTTACCAGCTAATCCTAATGAAAAATCTTTCGACGAGATTCTGTTCGTTTTAGAAGAACATTTCTCTCCGCAACCCTCTGAAATTGCGAAACGCAATGCTTTCTCTAAGCGAAATCAGAAAGTTGGGGAATCAATTTCTGATTTTGTGGCTGATTTTCGTCGGTTAGCCCAAGGTTTCAAATTTTCAGATTTAGAGATTATGCTTAATGATTGACTGGTTATTGGCTTGAGAGATGAAGAACTACAGCTCCGTTTATTTTCTCGAAAAAATTTGACCTTCGAATCAGCCCAGGAAGAAACACTATCAGCAAAAGCCGCCGCTCAGCATACCTGAGAAGTTCGTGCTTCAGACAACACGTAATCTAACATTAATCAAATCCAAGCGAGAACAGCAAAACAAGCTATGATATGCCAGAGTTGTGGAGGCATACACATTTGATCTCAGTGTCGTTTCAGAAACGCTCGCTGTAGAACATGTCAGAAAGTTGGACATATAGCAAAAGTTTGCCGGAGTAAAGCGAACCGACAGAGAAAAACAAACTTCAAGCGCACAGCAAACTCATTAGCATCCGTTGACAATCTGGCCTCAAGGTTTCCTGATTCACTGCTACTGAACAATCTCAGACCATCGGCAAAACGTGATCAATCATGCGTATCGTCACGAAAGATTAGAGTAACAGTTGTCATCGAAAGCTTTCCGTGCGAAATGGAAATTGACACTGGCTCAGAATTCACTATTCTTTCTGAATACGTTTTCCGAAAGTTGTCACAAGGAAGAAAAATTCGGTTGGAATCGATTACTCTCAAACTGGCAACTTTTCAGGTTGAACTGGTAAAAGTGAAAGGAAGTTGTTCAGTGAATGTGCAATCTGGAAATATCCATCGCACACTGACTCTTATTGTCGCGAAAGGCCACTGTCTAAATCTGCTCAGACTTAACTGGTTTGAACCTCTAGGCATACATCTAAGTGGTGTACATCATTTGACGTCAACTCCTCCACGAATATCAGAAGTATTGCAAAAATACCGATCTGTATTCACAGAGGAATTGGGTATGTACGTTGGAAAACCAGTCTCATTAAACTTGGATCGAAACGTTACCCTGATTTGCATGAAGGCGCGAAAGGTTCCCTTTTCATTGAGAGAAAAGATTGATGCGGAATTGGATAAGCTGGTTGAACAACGCATTCTAGAACCAGTGGAACATCCACTTTGGTCGACTCCAATCGTCGCATCAGTGAAACCTGACGGAACCGTACGCATTTGTGGAGATTACAAATGCACTATAAATCTAAATTACATTTAGCAAAAGCATATCAACAATTAACAGTTGATGACGCTACAGCCGACGCGCAAACAATCATCACAAATTGTGGCGCTTTTCCAGTCAAACGTCTGCAATTTGGCATCAGCGCTGCTCCTGGAATATTTCAAAATGTCATTGATAAAACTGTTGCTGGCATTCAAGGAGTGTTGCCATACTTTGACGACATCCTCATTGCAGCGAGTGATGAGAAAGAGATAGCAGGTCGTCTGGAAACCGTTCTCCACCGCTTCTCAAAAGCCAGACTGCGACTTAAATCAGATAAGTGTAAATTCTGTCTTCCGCGCGATGAATTTTTAGGCTTTGAAATTGACGCAACTGGAATCCATCCTGCTAAAGCAAAGGTGCAAGCAATTCAGGACGCTCTGACTCCAAAAATAAACAACAACTGCAAGCCTTCTTGGGACTTCTAAACTTTTAGCACTCATTCCTCAAGGACAAGGCTACTGTTGCAGAACCACTACATCGTCTGCTTGACAAAAATGCGAGGTGGACATGGACCGGCAAGCACGAAAAAGCTTTCAGAGATGTCAAAAGATTGTTGTCATCCGATGGGGTTCTAACACATTACGATGGTAAGAAACCGTTAGTATTAGTGTGCGATGCATCGCCACACGGTATCGGCGCTGTTCTTTGCCACAAGTTGTCATCAACGCAAGAAATTCCAACTGCGTTTTATTCACGGACATTATCCACAACCGAAAGAAATTACGCACAAATTGATAAAGAAGCATTGGCAGTTATTGCTGGCGTAAAGAAATTTCATGAGTATCTGTATGGTCGACAATTCACTATCATAACAGATCACAAACCACCGTTGGGATTGTTCGTGCCAAAGAAGTTCTCAAATGATAATCTCAAATTCTGTCACCAAGAATGTTACGTTGGTCGATCCTTCTGAATGCATACGATTATACCATAAAGTACCGACCCGGCAAAGAAATAGCAAATGCAGAAGCGTGCTTAAAGCTTTTTAAAGCCCCTGGTATTGCTGATTGTGAAGGAGGACTGAAGGCATTATACAGCATCTCCCTTAATATAGCAAAGAAAGCACTGTCGTATACCATTGGTGAGGAGATCGTTATACCAGCTATTAAAGAAGTGATTGAAACTGTTATGAAGAAAGACTCTGAACCTGTTCTGAAGTGTATCCCTTTAAGTGCAATGACAGTGCAGCGACGCATCGATGAAATGGCCAGCGATGTGTAGAAACTTTGGTGTCTGAGCTACAACATTGCAAGTTTTCCATCCAACTAGATGAGTCAGCTTTCGGTTGCTCGAATATTCTTATGGCCTATGTAAGGTATTATAGTCAAAGTCTAAAGTGCATTGCTGACGAGTTTATGTTTGCCAATTATCTTAAAGGTGATGCAAAAGGTCAGACAATTTTTCGATGCTTAGAGGATTATTTGAAGGAACACAATGTCCCCTCGGGAATATTACTGCAGTGGCTACCAGTGGTGCAAGAGCCGTCACAGAGGATTTGCCACCTTACTCAAGGAAACGGTTCCTGATGTACGCGCTGTTCACTGTGTGTTACACAATCATCATCTTGTTGCCAAGAACCTCAGTGAAGAACTGCATGCTGCCTTAAAAGTTTGTATTAAGGCAGTCAATAAAATTAAAGGGCAACCGATGAATTCCTGACTATTTACAACGTTATGTAAAAAAAATGATGAAACTTTTTACCAACTGCTTTTTCACACGGAAGAAAGATGGTTGTCAAGAGGGGATTGCTTACAAAGACTTGTTGATTTGTATCACTCGACTGTGGAGTTTTTTGCTGTTGTGGACCAGACATTATGTGAGGAGTTGAAGAAGTGTAAGAACCATCTGTTCTATTTGCCAGACCTGTATTCAAAATTTAATGAAATACAAAAACGTCTGCAAGGAAAATACGTCTCAATTATTCAAGCACGAACAGTGCTAATAGGCTTCCAAGCTAAAATAGGCCTATTTAAATCTTTTTGGGCACGACGAGATTTTAAGTATTTTTCGAATTTACAGAAACTGGAAGAAGGAGCAGATGTTTCAGACCGGGACTTGGAAATATACATCAATCACCTGGAAAAATGAAGGGAAGACTTTAAAATACGTTTTGAGGACTTGGAGAAAATGACGGTGCCAGACATTTGATATAGAAATAGAAAATGCGAACATTGAATTTTCATTGCAAGAAGAGCACGTTGAGATGAGCGCGGATCTCGAGGCTAAATTACTGTTCAAACATAAAAGCCTCAGTGAGTTCTGGAGTAATGTAAATATTACTACTAAATACCCCAAGCTAAGTGCAGCAGCTCAGCCATTTTTACTAGCATTTCTAAGTTCATACCTGGTTGAAGCTGGTTTTAGCCATGCAAATGCGATTTTATCAAAGCAAAGGAACAGACTGAACCAGGAAATGCGTGATGACTTACGCCTGAAACTCACCAGTTTCCAGCCAAATATCAGTGCCATTGCTGCTGCTCATCAAACACATCCTTCACATTAACGATACCGAGCAGTTAATAAAAAATATCATAATAGTTAAATAAAAAATTACCAACTACTTTGAATTCACATGAATACCGCCATTATAGGAACAGATGTACAAATTGAAGAAAGGATAATTAAACGTAAAAATGAAATGAATCTGATCGAGAATCAGTAATTCTGAAAAAAGTAAAGGATACATTATAATAAAGAAATTTATTAAACCCACGGCCGTTATATCGCTTGCTTTCTCGAGGATTTCTCCATTATGATTTGCTGAATTATTTGGTGTTTTCTCAGCATTGCCTTGAACTTGTAATTTCCTCATCAACTGATGGTGTCTGATTGACTGATGCCATAAATCATTTTATCTTCTTCTGATGGCACTGTTGTTTTATTCAGAAGGATCTCAGTGATTTGAATTGTATCTAAGATTAATTGAGATGCATTTTTTTCCAGGTATTTTAAAACATTTTTGGGCATTTTCTTTGAATATATTCAAACTAATGTGAATATTGCCTCTTTCCTATTGTGCTCGTTTTTTTTCTTTTTATAGTCATGAAAGTCCTGTGGTTTTCTCTATCAAATTAACAAATTTAATCTGCATATTGGGCTTCCACATCATTCTACATCTGTGGTCATTTGTAATGCTGGCAGCAACTTTAATTTCTTGTACGTATATCATTTACAGCTGGAAGATATGAGGTCTCATTTCAGGTGAAAATCACGTGGTTATGAGTTTCGTTGTATAAAGCACATTTCCTTTTGATTAGAAATTTCAATCTAAAATACCCATTTCTCAGAAAACCAAAGGCATAATTTTTCTTAACTGTTTATTGGACTGCGGGGCATCATTCAGCTTTCTGTGCTGGCAACAGTGCTTATCAGCAATGGAATGAAACTCAACAAAAAGTAATGCAATCGTGGAAGCCAACTGATGAGGAAAAAATATAGGCATTTATCAGTTGGCTTGCCATTAAAATCATCTGACGGGTCAATTTTTGATTTGTGGTAACTAAATAATGGCTAACTGATATCTCGAGCAGTGATAACAAAGACCAAGTTCAAAGATTATGGAAGATGCTGCAGATGAGGCTGTCAGTAATGCAGCAGTCCAGATCAGCTGCTTTCTACAATGTTTGCCCTGGGTTTTCTTTACCGCCAAAGAGTAGCTCGTGTCATCTCACAGTCATAACTAATTTCGACACTATTTACTTTCAAAGCCCGGAATAAAGATATTCTAATGCTTCATTGCAGTAGCCGTATACTCATTATTAGGTGAAATACATGTTGGAAGCCAGCTATGCCTGAAACACCCAATGAATGCAGCTGCACTGGTGAAGCATTTAGTTCTGCCTTGGTGTAAAAAAGGAAATAAGATGACTACGGAAAAGCTCTTCATCAGCGTATACTTAGCTGAAAATGCGCCTTCATTAGCAATTCTTCAGGAAATTAAGAGTAGTGGAACCTTACAGATAAATAAAATGTCATCAGTAATTAAGCAATATAACTACAGTCTAACTACTGACATTTTGTCTTTGAAAACGGCGTATCGTCGAAGGTTCATACACTAATAATCAAAATTCCCTGAAATTTTAATACCTACAATCAGTAGCAATGCGTATTATTATACATTAAGAGGAATGGAATAAATATAATTGTTTAATAATCTTGATATAACCTTAAAATTTCATTCTGAAACTGCACTTATTACAAGTTTTTGATTACATTTTTCATTTTAACCTTGAACTGAAAAATGAGCTTTCAGTTTCGATCATGATGGCTTAAATTCTTACTGGAAGGTACAAATGAAAGAAAATTTAATATTAAAGTTTATAATTTTATTAAAGAAATAACATCATTTTCAAATACAATCTACTGTTAACATTATTCAAAGATGAAGGTAATCTAATGTTTCATAGATAAATACAATACATAAAAATAATATAAAAATGTTAGTGAATGAATAAGTGGATGAGTAGTAGAAAATAACGATTGCGGTAGTTATTCAGTAGTCATTTCTACTGCAGTAGTACAGCCAGATATAAGTTGACTGTAGCGAGATTGGAAGAACTTTTCATACAATATTTCAGCTCCAAGACAGCTCGGCATGGAAAGCGAAAGAAAAAAAATGCATTTTGGTAACCAATAGATTGCAATAAATAGGAAAGTGTAGCCAGCAAATAAATCTAAAATTGTAAACAAACCAAAAATAACCCAATAAAACAACCACTGCTTGTATTTGCTTTTCTCAATGGATTCCATCTCTGTTAAAGTTTTCATTACTGGATAGACAATGCAAATTAAGTCGCACAACAATTTCACAGCAGGGTTGTATATAGCCAACAAGATGCAAATCACACATGCCAGCAAAATCGCAGCTTGATAACGACTTCGACCACTTCTTTGTTCAATTTTACTAAAAAGTTTGCCAACAAATGCGCTTTCATCATTGATGGCATTGACAACATCACTGCAAATTCTTTGAAAAACTTTTTCCATTTTCAAGCAATCGAAAAAGCAACCGTACAGTTCGAGCAACGAGAACAAACTAATTTTCAAACATTAAGCCATCTGTATAGTTATTTAAAACATTAAAGTAAGCTGAATACAATTTTAAAGTTGAGTTTAAAAATTTAAACAAAATTTTCAACATATGAGTTTCAAGTTTTGAAGCAGTTACGATATATTAATAAATGCCATTGACAGTTATTAAAATGAAAAATATATAAATTAAGAAATAAAAATTATAGTAGTATATAATGCATAAACAGTGCAAAACTTATTCTTTTAATCCATAACTTTCAGAAAATATTTCTGTCAAATCTGAAATTGCAAAAAGTTGTAATATTGAAAATGCTTGTAACTGTATAACAAGTAATATGTAAAAACATAATAAAGAGGAATGCATTATTATTTTACAATCATCTCTTAAAATAATATTTTACACATATTATACCAAAATATTAATACCCTCATCCAATTCTTAATATTTTACTTTTACTTAGAATTCTATTTGAAATTGTTATAATTTTATGCTGTATTTCTTTTCAGCGAATCATGAAAAATCAGTTTAAACCAATAAATAAAACAACTTCTATAATTCCCAAGCAAATCGTTATCGCATATTTCAATTTGAAACAAGCCATTTTATACTAAAATCTTGTTATTTGAAATTTTGTGTTATCATAAATTGTTAAATTTGTTCAGATGAATGATAAGTTGTTGTCAATTATATGTAGTTCAATACATCATTATAATAATATGAATCTCAGCTGGAACAGGGCGTTACAGATCTCTGTAATTGACCGGCTGCCGAAATGGTGCTCCTGAAGATCAGAATTCACAATTTATCATTAACCCTCCTGTTGTCCTCCGGGTCAAATTGACCCGTTTTGATTTTCAACATGAAAATTAGTACCAAAATTATTGACTGTTGATGTTGAATTTTTTTGACTTTTCCTCATTTCACCTTATCTGCATACACTGAAATTCCTACGCGTCTGTCATTCATAGTAACTGCAGTATGCATTTTACATACATCCAATCTCCTCAGGGTTAATTTGACCCTATGATCGATTTTCTACTTCTGCTTTATCAATATTGAAGCCAATGCAACATCTATCACTTTTAAGGTTCTATAGTTTATGTGACAAAATGTAGATGAATTTTATTATGGAATTTAATCTTGTTCTAGCGTTATGTGTATGTGTTGTTTTGATCTTTTTTGGTAGTAGATGAGAAATAGAGCTGACGTTAGCTGAGCAGAAAGTGCTGTTGAATGAGTCAGTTATACAACAGCTCTTCTCCTGCTGTTAGTATACTGAGTGAAATAAACAGTTTTTCGTTGTATGGTGTCTTATCCTATACACACTTTACGGACATCTGTACTTATAGTTGTTGTTTTACTGACTGATAGCCACAGCTGTCCGGGATAGGGTCATGCATAAATTAGGCTTCAGAGACAGATGATTTCGTAGTAAAAAATGCCAGAAATACATTTCTAAACATCATACACAATCATATTGTAACTTATGTGCAGAAGAAGTTTAAGTAAGTCAATGTACATCCACCATATACAGTCATATTGGAAAAAATATAAATTCTGCGCATTAGAATATTTATCAGCACTTTGTAAAATAAAATCCACGAATAATGAATCGCAGTATGACCGCGAAATAAACTGTGCATCACCTATGGGTCAATTTGACCCGGAAGACAAAAGTAGAAAAGTAAATTTGAAGATCATAGGAGGGTTAAGCAAAAATTGTAGGTCATACACTGATGCTTATCAAGCGGACTTACAAACTACTAAAAATAATGTTACAACGTCACATTCCCCCTTCAAAATCTCATCTGCCCCTTCTAAAAAAGTGACCACGCTACGGGGCTGGATATGTGTGATAAGATTTTCAAAATTTTAGAAGCAGGAATTAAGTTAATTGATTAATGAATTAAAATCGAATCAAATGTTTGTTATTTAAACATTTAATTTCACAATTTGAGAGCAGTTTCGCAGAGGATGAATGAAAGTTAAATATTTTAAATAAATTTACTTATTGTATACGTAATTGGAATATTATTATAACGATATTATTGAATTTAAAAAATGCAGCATAAAAATACCATATTCGTGGCACAATTAACAATGCAAAGTTTGCATAAAGAATATAAATAATAGTTATTCAATATTACTACAAAATAATATCTAACAATTGCAGAAATAATTTTCAAATGAAATCAGTATATTATTTTTGAATAAAATTGTTATTCATGAAAATCAATGCAAAATTTATTTTCTTGGCATTAAATGTATTAAATACTTCGAAAGAATAAATTTAAAATTAAGAATTTGATTTTTATCGCAATTTTGGGAAGAAAATTAATTCAGCAAAATGAAATTTCAAAAATTAATCAATTCATTAATTTTCATGTTACATTTTACTTTTATTGTTGAATTTACTAATATTTTACTCCATAATTTGAAAATAATTTTGATAATCCAAGCAAAGAACTTAAGCATACAATACATTTACAACGCATTCAGAAATATTCATAATTTTATAATAACACCAGTTTATACATGATAATATCAAGCGAAAAGACGATAAATCTGATTTCTTATTCACTTTTTAATATTTTCTCAAAATTATTCGTTCATGATAAATAAATATAAATTTTTCTGAATGTTCTTCAATACTTTTTTCTCCATCTGAATCTTTCAGATTACAACAAAGTTTGCTTCTTTTCCAGAAAATTGCATATTACACAAAATGTAATATGCTTCTAAAAATTCTCTCATTATTTTTTGAAAATTTAATGCCTTCAAAATTTTTTCAAAATAAACAGACCAATTCAAACAAATCATAATAAATAATTTTCAACCCAAATTTGTTTAAAGCCAAATAATTATCAAATTTTCTCCATTATAAAGTATGTTATTTATACAAAAGCATTCATTATACCGTATAAAGGTAAAAAGAAATCATAAGACATTTATATGAAAAAGAATTTTCAAAACAAAATAAAGTTATAACGGCTATATTGCTACAATAACATTTTTCACAACTCTTAAATGTTGAGTACACTACAAAATTTGTCAATTCACAAAAAGTTTACTTTTTTATTAAATAGAGAATTTTAATTGCTGTGGTATTATAAATAGTGTGCATATAATTATGTATAATTGCTAAAACGTTTTTCATCAAATACACGACGTGTTTGTGTAATTGCCATTAGGATTAAAATATGACTTTTTCAGCAAAAAGCTGAAATCATCCATATGCTATATTATAACAAATAACATCAGGGCTAAAATAGTAAAGAAATGGACATACAGCACAATTTTAAAAACTGTTGTTTAAACAGTTAATCCTGCATTTTGAAAACTCAAGGTTCCATTACTTATCACAGTACTACTTAAAATAATTTATTAGTAAAATCCAAGGCATTATTTTGTAGAATAAAAACATTTACTTTTAAATATTTCAAATATTGATAAGCAGACGTATCAAAGAGATCCGTTTGTTAAGATTATTTGTTATTCACCAAAGTCTGTGGTGTATAAAAATTTAAAATACAATACACTTCCATCATGTAATTGTACAGAAATAATGAAATTTCATATAGCATAATTAAAAATATACAATGATCAATAAAAAATTAAGAAAAAAAAACAAATTAGACACCGCCTACGTTTCTGTAAAACGTGCAATAACATTGTGCGATGTTGTTTACTTTTATATTTGCTAAGTATTTATGAAAAACACATATGTTTTTATATGTATATGTATATGTATATGTATATATATATATCAGTGTGCATGTGTTTCAACAGAAGGACATTTCTCTAAATAACAAGCAATGAAGCTCTTGCTTTTTACATTCTTTTACTTTGTCGGCGCAGTAAGTAGTTATTTCCCATATATCTAAGACTTCTCAATTTACAATCTATATAACAATATTTTGCCAAAATAGCTATTTTAAATCACAAAAATTAATCAAAACTATAAATCCAAAATACAAATAAAGAAACTAAATTTATTTATAAGCATTATTCAATTTTCAGAATTTAAAAAAATATTGAAAAATAAAAAATGATTCCTAAGAAAAAAATAAAAAAACAGACTGAAATTTTCAATTATAATGTTATAGCTCTAATTTGAAATTCCAGTCTTATGGAACAGCAGCAATTCTGAAAATCAACATTGATTATTTTATTTATTTAATATTTTTGAAAATTGCATATTACACAGTTTCTTTTCAGTCGTTGCTCCATTAAAAAGTTTAGTTTCTCTGACTGCTTTTTAACAAGTATTTATTGAAATTACATCAATTATAATTAAACAATATCATTTTATTAATATGTATGCATTCATAGACTAATTTGGAACATGTGAATTTACTAGGTGAGCTCTGAATGTGGAGAAGAAGCACTTGAGAGTCTTGCACTTGTATATAAACCCGTGCAAAAGGACTCCAAACGTGTTCTTGGCATTGCCTGTCAGGGTGCAATTGTGCCAGGAAAACATCAAAACTATACTGACACAGTTTTGGTATCATCATATTGCATTGTAGAAGAGTAATTGGCCTTTTATAATTTTCATTCAGTTATTATCAAACGTAACTATGTATTAATATTTCAGTCCAGAGGAAGGTTATCTTGTCAGTGTTGGTTCTCATGATCCTCATGGAGATTTTGAATCAAGTGCACAAAAATTCAGGGCGCAACGTATTTTGAATTTTCCATTTGAACAACATCCAGTAGGAATTTTGAAAACTCCACANCATGCACATATATATGAATTTAAAATTTTCAGCTTTGCTTAGAGAGCATACGTTGTACCCATTCTTGATAACTGATGTCACTGTGTTGCTTTATGGCTGCCAAATCACTTGGTATATCAGAAAACAAAATAGGGCTTTCAGGATCTGCTACATCAAATGCATTAGTTACAAATCCGTAAACTGACCATGTTGGATGCTCATTGGTAAGACAGAATAGTGGAGTTTCTATCTATAAAATAAGTATAATTGGATATTACCATTGAAGTATCAAATAGATTTTTGCCAATACTTACACTTCCAGGTTTTACACCACCGATGTCAAATTCAAGTGGAGTAACAAATGGATATATATCCTGAAATAATATATCAAATGAAAGAAATAAATTCTTATTCTATCATTAGCTTACCAATGATGGATCCAGACCAAAAGTTTCGCCTACTTCTGCATCAATTTCTTTCACCTTTCCACACAAGTATGTACTCAAACCTTCCGCAAGTGGTTTGCAATCACTTTCATATAACATTTGCATGTGACGTAATGTCATCAAACCTCCCTGTGTTAGAACCCCTAATATGCATACGTGTTCATCTGGTAGAGGAACATCTGCTATGCACATAGGTTTAACTGTATCGCTGTACATGATAGGTTGTGGAGTTTTCAAAATTCCTACTGGATGTTGTTCAAATGGAAAATTCAAAATACGTTGCGCCCTGAATTTTTGTGCACTTGATTCAAAATCTCCATGAGGATCATGAGAACCAACACTGACAAGATAACCTTCCTCTGGACTGAAATATTAATACATAGTTACGTTTGATAACAACTGAATGAAAATTATAAAAGGCCAATTACTCTTCTACAATGCAATATGATGATACCAAAACTGTGTCAGTATAGTTTTGATGTTTTCCTGGCACAATTGCACCCTGACAGGCAATGCCAAGAACACGTTTGGAGTCCTTTTGCACGGGTTTATATACAAGTGCAAGACTCTCAAGTGCTTCTTCCCCACATTCTGAGCTCACCTAGTAAATTCACATCTTCCAAATTAGTCTATGAATGCATACATATTAATAAAATGATATTATTTAATTATAATTGATGTAATTTCAATAAATACTTGTTAAAAAGCATTTAGAGAAACTAAACTTTTTATTTGAGCAGCGACCGAAAAGAAACTGTGTAATATGCAATTTCAAAAATATTACATAAATAATATAATCAATGTTGATTTTCAGAATTGCTGCTGTTCTATAAGATTGGAATTTCAAATTAGCGCTATATTATTATAATTGAAAATTTCAGTCGCTAATTTCTTTATTTGCATTTTAAATTAGTAGTTTTGATTAATTTTTGTGATTTAAAATCGCTATTTTAGCAAAATATTGTTATATAGATTGTAACTTTGAGAAGTCAAAAATATATAAGAAATAACTACTTACTGCGCCGACAAAGTAAAAGAATGTAAAAAGCAAGAGCTTCATTGCTTGTTATTTAGAGAAATGTCCTTGTGCGGATACACATGCACACTGATATATATATATATATATATATATATATAAACTTGTGTTTTTTCATAAATATTTAAGAAATAAGAAGTAAAGAACATCGCACAATATTATTGCACTGTTTACACAAACGTAGGCGGTGTCTAATTTGTTTTTTTTCCTAATTTTTTATTGCTAATTGTATATTTTTAAATATGCTATATGAAATTTCATTTTTTCTGTACAATTACATGATAGTAGTGTGTTGTATTTTACATTTTTCAATACTACGCACGTTGATGAAATACAAATAATCTTAACAAACGGATCTCTTTGATACGTCTGCTTATCAATATTTGAAATATTTAAAAGTAAATGTTTTTATTCTACAAAATAATGCCTTGGATTTTACTAATAAATTATTTTAAGTAGCACTGTGATAAGTAATGGAACCTTGAGTTTTCAAAATGCAGGATTAACTGTTTAAACAACAGTTTTTAAAATTGTGCTGTATGTCCATTTCTTTACTATTTTAGCCCTGACGTTATTTGTTATAATATAGCATATGGATGATTTCAGCTTTTTGCTCAAAAAGTCATATTTTAATCCTAATGGCAATTACACAAACACGTCGTGTATTTGATGAAAAACGTTTTAGCAATTATATATAATTATATGCACACTATTTATAATACCATAGCAATTAAAATTCTCTATTTAATAAAAAAGTAAACTTTTTGTGAATTGACAAATTTTGTAGTGTACTCAACATTTAAGAGTTGTGAAAAATGTTATTGTAGCAATATAGCCGTTATAACTTTATTTTGTTTTGAAAATTCTTTTTCATATAAATGTCTTATGATTTCTTTTTACCTTTATACGGTATAATGAATGCTTTTGTATAAATAACATACTTTATAATGGAGAAAATTTGATAATTATTTGGCTTTAAACAAATTTGGGTTGAAAATTATTTATTATGATTTGTTTGAATTGGTCTGTTTATTTTGAAAAAATTTTGAAGGCATTAAATTTTCAAAAAATAATGAGAGAATTTTTAGAAGCATATTACATTTTGTGTAATATGCAATTTTCTGGAAAAGAAGCAAACTTTGTTGTAATCTGAAAGATTCAGATGGAGAAAAAAGTATTGAAGAACATTCAGAAAAATTTATATTTATTTATCATGAACGAATAATTTTGAGAAAATATTAAAAAGTGAATAAGAAATCAGATTTATCGTCTTTTCGCTTGATATTATCATGTATAAACTGGTGTTATTATAAAATTATGAATATTTCTGAATGCGTTGTAAATGTATTGTATGCTTAAGTTCTTTGCTTGGATTATCAAAATTATTTTCAAATTATGGAGTAAAATATTAGTAAATTCAACAATAAAAGTAAAATGTAACATGAAAATTAATGAATTGATTAATTTTTGAAATTTCATTTTGCTGAATTAATTTTCTTCCCAAAATTGCGATAAAAATCAAATTCTTAATTTTAAATTTATTCTTTCGAAGTATTTAATACATTTAATGCCAAGAAAATAAATTTTGCATTGATTTTCATGAATAACAATTTTATTCAAAAATAATATACTGATTTCATTTGAAAATTATTTCTGCAATTGTTAGATATTATTTTGTAGTAATATTGAATAACTATTATTTATATTCTTTATGCAAACTTTGCATTGTTAATTGTGCCACGAATATGGTATTTTTATGCTGCATTTTTTAAATTCAATAATATCGTTATAATAATATTCCAATTACGTATACAATAAGTAAATTTATTTAAAATATTTAACTTTCATTCATCCTCTGCGAAACTGCTCTCAAATTGTGAAATTAAATGTTTAAATAACAAACATTTGATTCGATTTTAATTCATTAATCAATTAACTTAATTCCTGCTTCTAAAATTTTGAAAATCTTATCACACATATCCAGCCCCGTAGCGTGGTCACTTTTTTAGAAGGGGCAGATGAGATTTTGAAGGGGGAATGTGACGTTGTAACATTATTTTTAGTAGTTTGTAAGTCCGCTTGATAAGCATCAGTGTATGACCTACAATTTTTGCTTAACCCTCCTATGATCTTCAAATTTACTTTTCTACTTTTGTCTTCCGGGTCAAATTGACCCATAGGTGATGCACAGTTTATTTCGCGGTCATACTGCGATTCATTATTCGTGGATTTTATTTTACAAAGTGCTGATAAATATTCTAATGCGCAGAATTTATATTTTTTCCAATATGACTGTATATGGTGGATGTACATTGACTTACTTAAACTTCTTCTGCACATAAGTTACAATATGATTGTGTATGATGTTTAGAAATGTATTTCTGGCATTTTTTACTACGAAATCATCTGTCTCTGAAGCCTAATTTATGCATGACCCTATCCCGGACAGCTGTGGCTATCAGTCAGTAAAACAACAACTATAAGTACAGATGTCCGTAAAGTGTGTATAGGATAAGACACCATACAACGAAAAACTGTTTATTTCACTCAGTATACTAACAGCAGGAGAAGAGCTGTTGTATAACTGACTCATTCAACAGCACTTTCTGCTCAGCTAACGTCAGCTCTATTTCTCATCTACTACCAAAAAAGATCAAAACAACACATACACATAACGCTAGAACAAGATTAAATTCCATAATAAAATTCATCTACATTTTGTCACATAAACTATAGAACCTTAAAAGTGATAGATGTTGCATTGGCTTCAATATTGATAAAGCAGAAGTAGAAAATCGATCATAGGGTCAAATTAACCCTGAGGAGATTGGATGTATGTAAAATGCATACTGCAGTTACTATGAATGACAGACGCGTAGGAATTTCAGTGTATGCAGATAAGGTGAAATGAGGAAAAGTCAAAAAAATTCAACATCAACAGTCAATAATTTTGGTACTAATTTTCATGTTGAAAATCAAAACGGGTCAATTTGACCCGGAGGACAACAGGAGGGTTAATGATAAATTGTGAATTCTGATCTTCAGGAGCACCATTTCGGCAGCCGGTCAATTACAGAGATCTGTAACGCCCTGTTCCAGCTGAGATTCATATTATTATAATGATGTATTGAACTACATATAATTGACAACAACTTATCATTCATCTGAACAAATTTAACAATTTATGATAACACAAAATTTCAAATAACAAGATTTTAGTATAAAATGGCTTGTTTCAAATTGAAATATGCGATAACGATTTGCTTGGGAATTATAGAAGTTGTTTTATTTATTGGTTTAAACTGATTTTTCATGATTCGCTGAAAAGAAATACAGCATAAAATTATAACAATTTCAAATAGAATTCTAAGTAAAAGTAAAATATTAAGAATTGGATGAGGGTATTAATATTTTGGTATAATATGTGTAAAATATTATTTTAAGAGATGATTGTAAAATAATAATGCATTCCTCTTTATTATGTTTTTACATATTACTTGTTATACAGTTACAAGCATTTTCAATATTACAACTTTTTGCAATTTCAGATTTGACAGAAATATTTTCTGAAAGTTATGGATTAAAAGAATAAGTTTTGCACTGTTTATGCATTATATACTACTATAATTTTTATTTCTTAATTTATATATTTTTCATTTTAATAACTGTCAATGGCATTTATTAATATATCGTAACTGCTTCAAAACTTGAAACTCATATGTTGAAAATTTTGTTTAAATTTTTAAACTCAACTTTAAAATTGTATTCAGCTTACTTTAATGTTTTAAATAACTATACAGATGGCTTAATGTTTGAAAATTAGTTTGTTCTCGTTGCTCGAACTGTACGGTTGCTTTTTCGATTGCTTGAAAATGGAAAAAGTTTTTCAAAGAATTTGCAGTGATGTTGTCAATGCCATCAATGATGAAAGCGCATTTGTTGGCAAACTTTTTAGTAAAATTGAACAAAGAAGTGGTCGAAGTCGTTATCAAGCTGCGATTTTGCTGGCATGTGTGATTTGCATCTTGTTGGCTATATACAACCCTGCTGTGAAATTGTTGTGCGACTTAATTTGCATTGTCTATCCAGTAATGAAAACTTTAACAGAGATGGAATCCATTGAGAAAAGCAAATACAAGCAGTGGTTGTTTTATTGGGTTATTTTTGGTTTGTTTACAATTTTAGATTTATTTGCTGGCTACACTTTCCTATTTATTGCAATCTATTGGTTACCAAAATGCATTTTTTTTCTTTCGCTTTCCATGCCGAGCTGTCTTGGAGCTGAAATATTGTATGAAAAGTTCTTCCAATCTCGCTACAGTCAACTTATATCTGGCTGTACTACTGCAGTAGAAATGACTACTGAATAACTACCGCAATCGTTATTTTCTACTACTCATCCACTTATTCATTCACTAACATTTTTATATTATTTTTATGTATTGTATTTATCTATGAAACATTAGATTACCTTCATCTTTGAATAATGTTAACAGTAGATTGTATTTGAAAATGATGTTATTTCTTTAATAAAATTATAAACTTTAATATTAAATTTTCTTTCATTTGTACCTTCCAGTAAGAATTTAAGCCATCATGATCGAAACTGAAAGCTCATTTTTCAGTTCAAGGTTAAAATGAAAAATGTAATCAAAAACTTGTAATAAGTGCAGTTTCAGAATGAAATTTTAAGGTTATATCAAGATTATTAAACAATTATATTTATTCCATTCCTCTTAATGTATAATAATACGCATTGCTACTGATTGTAGGTATTAAAATTTCAGGGAATTTTGATTATTAGTGTATGAACCTTCGACGATACGCCGTTTTCAAAGACAAAATGTCAGTAGTTAGACTGTAGTTATATTGCTTAATTACTGATGACATTTTATTTATCTGTAAGGTTCCACTACTCTTAATTTCCTGAAGAATTGCTAATGAAGGCGCATTTTCAGCTAAGTATACGCTGATGAAGAGCTTTTCCGTAGTCATCTTATTTCCTTTTTTACACCAAGGCAGAACTAAATGCTTCACCAGTGCAGCTGCATTCATTGGGTGTTTCAGGCATAGCTGGCTTCCAACATGTATTTCACCTAATAATGAGTATACGGCTACTGCAATGAAGCATTAGAATATCTTTATTCCGGGCTTTGAAAGTAAATAGTGTCGAAATTAGTTATGACTGTGAGATGACACGAGCTACTCTTTGGCGGTAAAGAAAACCCAGGGCAAACATTGTAGAAAGCAGCTGATCTGGACTGCTGCATTACTGACAGCCTCATCTGCAGCATCTTCCATAATCTTTGAACTTGGTCTTTGTTATCACTGCTCGAGATATCAGTTAGCCATTATTTAGTTACCACAAATCAAAAATTGACCCGTCAGATGATTTTAATGGCAAGCCAACTGATAAATGCCTATATTTTTTCCTCATCAGTTGGCTTCCACGATTGCATTACTTTTTGTTGAGTTTCATTCCATTGCTGATAAGCACTGTTGCCAGCACAGAAAGCTGAATGATGCCCCGCAGTCCAATAAACAGTTAAGAAAAATTATGCCTTTGGTTTTCTGAGAAATGGGTATTTTAGATTGAAATTTCTAATCAAAAGGAAATGTGCTTTATACAACGAAACTCATAACCACGTGATTTTCACCTGAAATGAGACCTCATATCTTCCAGCTGTAAATGATATACGTACAAGAAATTAAAGTTGCTGCCAGCATTACAAATGACCACAGATGTAGAATGATGTGGAAGCCCAATATGCAGATTAAATTTGTTAATTTGATAGAGAAAACCACAGGACTTTCATGACTATAAAAAGAAAAAAAACGAGCACAATAGGAAAGAGGCAATATTCACATTAGTTTGAATATATTCAAAGAAAATGCCCAAAAATGTTTTAAAATACCTGGAAAAAAATGCATCTCAATTAATCTTAGATACAATTCAAATCACTGAGATCCTTCTGAATAAAACAACAGTGCCATCAGAAGAAGATAAAATGATTTATGGCATCAGTCAATCAGACACCATCAGTTGATGAGGAAATTACAAGTTCAAGGCAATGCTGAGAAAACACCAAATAATTCAGCAAATCATAATGGAGAAATCCTCGAGAAAGCAAGCGATATAACGGCCGTGGGTTTAATAAATTTCTTTATTATAATGTATCCTTTACTTTTTTCAGAATTACTGATTCTCGATCAGATTCATTTCATTTTTACGTTTAATTATCCTTTCTTCAATTTGTACATCTGTTCCTATAATGGCGGTATTCATGTGAATTCAAAGTAGTTGGTAATTTTTTATTTAACTATTATGATATTTTTTATTAACTGCTCGGTATCGTTAATGTGAAGGATGTGTTTGATGAGCAGCAGCAATGGCACTGATATTTGGACGGAAATTGGTGAGTTTCAGGCGTAAGTCATCACGCATTTCCTGGTTCTGTCTGTTCCTTTGCTTTGATAAAATCGCATTTGCATGGCTAAAACCAGCTTCAACCAGGTATGAACTTAGAAATGCTAGTAAAAATGGCTGAGCTGCTGCACTTAGCTTGGGGTATTTAGTAGTAATATTTACATTACTCCAGAACTCACTGAGGCTTTTATGTTTGAACAGTAATTTAGCCTCGAGATCCGCGCTCATCTCAACGTGCTCTTCTTGCAATGAAAATTCAATGTTCGCATTTTCTATTTCTATATCAAATGTCTGGCACCGTCATTTTCTCCAAGTCCTCAAAACGTATTTTAAAGTCTTCCCTTCATTTTTCCAGGTGATTGATGTATATTTCCAAGTCCCGGTCTGAAACATCTGCTCCTTCTTCCAGTTTCTGTAAATTCGAAAAATACTTAAAATCTCGTCGTGCCCAAAAAGATTTAAATAGGCCTATTTTAGCTTGGAAGCCTATTAGCACTGTTCGTGCTTGAATAATTGAGACGTATTTTCCTTGCAGACGTTTTTGTATTTCATTAAATTTTGAATACAGGTCTGGCAAATAGAACAGATGGTTCTTACACTTCTTCAACTCCTCACATAATGTCTGGTCCACAACAGCAAAAAACTCCACAGTCGAGTGATACAAATCAACAAGTCTTTGTAAGCAATCCCCTCTTGACAACCATCTTTCTTCCGTGTGAAAAAGCAGTTGGTAAAAAGTTTCATCATTTTTTTTACATAACGTTGTAAATAGTCAGGAATTCATCGGTTGCCCTTTAATTTTATTGACTGCCTTAATACAAACTTTTAAGGCAGCATGCAGTTCTTCACTGAGGTTCTTGGCAACAAGATGATGATTGTGTAACACACAGTGAACAGCGCGTACATCAGGAACCGTTTCCTTGAGTAAGGTGGCAAATCCTCTGTGACGGCTCTTGCACCACTGGTAGCCACTGCAGTAATATTCCCGAGGGGACATTGTGTTCCTTCAAATAATCCTCTAAGCATCGAAAAATTGTCTGACCTTTTGCATCACCTTTAAGATAATTGGCAAACATAAACTCGTCAGCAATGCACTTTAGACTTTGACTATAATACCTTACATAGGCCATAAGAATATTCGAGCAACCGAAAGCTGACTCATCTAGTTGGATGGAAAACTTGCAATGTTGTAGCTCAGACACCAAAGTTTCTACACATCGCTGGCCATTTCATCGATGCGTCGCTGCACTGTCATTGCACTTAAAGGGATACACTTCAGAACAGGTTCAGAGTCTTTCTTCATAACAGTTTCAATCACTTCTTTAATAGCTGGTATAACGATCTCCTCACCAATGGTATACGACAGTGCTTTCTTTGCTATATTAAGGGAGATGCTGTATAATGCCTTCAGTCCTCCTTCACAATCAGCAATACCAGGGGCTTTAAAAAGCTTTAAGCACGCTTCTGCATTTGCTATTTCTTTGCCGGGTCGGTACTTTATGGTATAATCGTATGCATTCAGAAGGATCGACCAACGTAACATTCTTGGTGACAGAATTTGAGATTATCATTTGAGAACTTCTTTGGCACGAACAATCCCAACGGTGGTTTGTGATCTGTTATGATAGTGAATTGTCGACCATACAGATACTCATGAAATTTCTTTACGCCAGCAATAACTGCCAATGCTTCTTTATCAATTTGTGCGTAATTTCTTTCGGTTGTGGATAATGTCCGTGAATAAAACGCAGTTGGAATTTCTTGCGTTGATGACAACTTGTGGCAAAGAACAGCGCCGATACCGTGTGGCGATGCATCGCACACTAATACTAACGGTTTCTTACCATCGTAATGTGTTAGAACCGCATCGGATGACAACAATCTTTTGACATCTCTGAAAGCTTTTTCGTGCTTGCCGGTCCATGTCCACCTCGCATTTTTGTCAAGCAGACGATGTAGTGGTTCTGCAACAGTAGCCTTGTCCTTGAGGAATGAGTGCTAAAAGTTTAGAAGTCCCAAGAAGGCTTGCAGTTGTTGTTTATTTTTGGAGTCAGAGCGTCCTGAATTGCTTGCACCTTTGCTTTAGCAGGATGGATTCCAGTTGCGTCAATTTCAAAGCCTAAAAATTCATCGCGCGGAAGACAGAATTTACACTTATCTGATTTAAGTCGCAGTCTGGCTTTTGAGAAGCGGTGGAGAACGGTTTCCAGACGACCTGCTATCTCTTTCTCATCACTCGCTGCAATGAGGATGTCGTCAAAGTATGGCAACACTCCTTGAATGCCAGCAACAGTTTTATCAATGACATTTTGAAATATTCCAGGAGCAGCGCTGATGCCAAATTGCAGACGTTTGACTGGAAAAGCGCCACAATTTGTGATGATTGTTTGCGCGTCGGCTGTAGCGTCATCAACTGTTAATTGTTGATATGCTTTTGCTAAATGTAATTTAGATTTATAGTGCATTTGTAATCTCCACAAATGCGTACGGTTCCGTCAGGTTTCACTGATGCGACGATTGGAGTCGACCAAAGTGGATGTTCCACTGGTTCTAGAATGCGTTGTTCAACCAGCTTATCCAATTCCGCATCAATCTTTTCTCTCAATGAAAAGGGAACCTTTCGCGCCTTCATGCAAATCAGGGTAACGTTTCGATCCAAGTTTAATGAGACTGGTTTTCCAACGTACATACCCAATTCCTCTGTGAATACAGATCGGTATTTTTGCAATACTTCTGATATTCGTGGAGGAGTTGACGTCAAATGATGTACACCACTTAGATGTATGCCTAGAGGTTCAAACCAGTTAAGTCTGAGCAGATTTAGACAGTGGCCTTTCGCGACAATAAGAGTCAGTGTGCGATGGATATTTCCAGATTGCACATTCACTGAACAACTTCCTTTCACTTTTACCAGTTCAACCTGAAAAGTTGCCAGTTTGAGAGTAATCGATTCCAACCGAATTTTTCTTCCTTGTGACAACTTTCGGAAAACGTATTCAGAAAGAATAGTGAATTCTGAGCCAGTGTCAATTTCCATTTCGCACGGAAAGCTTTCGATGACAACTGTTACTCTAATCTTTCGTGACGATACGCATGATTGATCACGTTTTGCCGATGGTCTGAGATTGTTCAGTAGCAGTGAATCAGGAAACCTTGAGGCCAGATTGTCAACGAATGCTAATGAGTTTGCTGTGCGCTTGAAGTTTGTTTTTCTCTGTCGGTTCGCTTTACTCCGGCAAACTTTTGCTATATGTCCAACTTTCTGACATGTTCTACAGCGAGCGTTTCTGAAACGACACTGAGATCAAATGTGTATGCCTCCACAACTCTGGCATATCATAGCTTGTTTTGCTGTTCTCGCTTGGATTTGATTAATGTTAGATTACGTGTTGTCTGAAGCACGAACTTCTCAGGTATGCTGAGCGGCGGCTTTTGCTGATAGTGTTTCTTCCTGGGCTGATTCGAAGGTCAAATTTTTTCGAGAAAATAAACGGAGCTGTAGTTCTTCATCTCTCAAGCCAATAACCAGTCAATCATTAAGCATAATCTCTAAATCTGAAAATTTGAAACCTTGGGCTAACCGACGAAAATCAGCCACAAAATCAGAAATTGATTCCCCAACTTTCTGATTTCGCTTAGAGAAAGCATTGCGTTTCGCAATTTCAGAGGGTTGCGGAGAGAAATGTTCTTCTAAAACGAACAGAATCTCGTCGAAAGATTTTTCATTAGGATTAGCTGGTAAAATGAGAGCTTGAATCAGGTTGAAAACTGCTCCACCACAAGAGCTCAAAAGTACGCCTATTCTCTTCGCGGGATCAGTTACGTTATTAGCTTCTGAAAAGAAAATCAAACGAGACGCGTATGCCGTCCATTCTTTTGGCTTAGAGATATCAAACTCTTCGATGTGGCCCAACATTTTAATCAGTAGTCACTCGGATCACACCGTACCTTTTTAATGTATCCCATCCTCTTCGCCAAATGTTGTGAATGTGACTGATTGATATATGCAGAGACTTTATTAGTAATGACAACACAACACCAAGCTAATGTATAACGCACACAAGATTACACACACAAACAACGCACACACAGAGAGACAATGCACACTGAGAGAACGCGGGAACACACCTAAGCACGCACACGGGTGATGTGGAAAACTACTGTAATATGTTCCTGTGCGTTCATTTGTAGACATTTTTGATCGCATAAAATCGCAATACATTACAGGTGTTCTACTGCAGACGAAGCTTTGTTATAATTAATGAAACAGATCACATATTGAATCAGGGTCACATTAACACGACAAAGTAGAATTCAAATTTCATAACGTTAGAAATGGCTTGAAGCAGGAAAGCAAACAAATCTATAATAAGCAAATAAGTGTGCTTCTCCTTTCATAGGACCAGAAGGCAGATACACTTCAGAAAACACTGAGCAACTTAAGAATGAGGACAAACTTGCCACTAAGCAAAGTTTGCTGGAAACAGCAGTTTCAATTTTTGACTCAACAAATGAAATTAATCACATTTTTCTCAAATATAAATGTTAAAAATAACGTTTGGTATAATATTCTTCTACCTTTCTTTCTCTGTCTCTTTCCACGCGGCTGCTGTTTCAGTACTGTGCCAGGCTTCTATAAATTACATACTACTTCGAGATAGATGAGATATACCCGTCTTCTGTTAGTAAGCGATAGATAAGTGTGAAGTTTGAATAAATGTTAACCCTCATGTTTTCCTCTGGTTGTTAACCATTTGATAGACACGTAAAACGTACTAGGTTTTTGATTTTAACCCCAATTTTGAAATTATGCTGTGAACTTTAAACATTTAATCAGTAGGATGACTTTAATAGGCTTACGTCTTCTATCGGCCTCTCCGCCTTCAAGCGCTCCTTACACTTTCCAATACCCCCGGCGGCGGTAGCGCTCACCTTGGAAATCACTGCTTTAACTGAATGAAAAACCTGTATTGTGTATTTCTTTTTTTTAGAAATATTCATAACATTGAAAAGAAGCATGAACAGTGTCAGCAACAATAGCTAAAAATTATGAAAAATTTTCTAGTTTTGAAATTTAGCAATTCCTTCCAGTACCATAATGAGGAATATCTGCAGTATACTGAATGGATGAACATTGTTCATCTATTTCTTTGCAGCATAATAATTTTTTAAAAACAACTTCAAAAAGCATGCAGTATTAAATATAAGACGAAATTTTATGGACAATAAGAAAACTTGATGAGAAAACAACAATTATACATAAATATACATTAAAATGCATGCGTTGCTAAAATTTTCGTCTTCTTTTTTAAATACTCCAATAAAAAAATTTTCAATTTCAAATTTATTCCTTCGAAATATGTAATTCATCAATGCAAATTTTCAAAACACCGATCAATTTTTAACAAACTACCTCTTTAAATAAAATTAATAAAACTAGTTCATTTGAAAATTACTTCTTTAATTTAATAATTGGATATAATTTTGAAGTAATATAGTAATACAAGTTAGAAAACTGCTATTAATATGAAATACGCAAATTTAGCATTATTAAATAGTATACATACCGAATTTTAGAAGAAAACATCTAGCGGCAAAATGAAGCATTCTGATAGCAATAATCATGAAATAAATTGTAAATTGCAAGATCGCACATATTTACTGCCTTCATTCTTTAACATTGATTGGCCCTTTCTATAATTTTTGAGAAAGAATTTATATATTTTTTTTTGCAAAAATGCACTCAGCTGAACATTTTTGACGAAGTTTAAATTAAAATTGAATTAAGTGGTGTTTTCGAAAAGATTATATCTGCAAATTTGCCATAATATAGGTTTGTACAAAATTGTATTCTGCGCGTATTTGTCGTATTCACTTATGTCATCATAACGTCAGAATAGGTGTTTATAAAAATTGAATTTGGTAAGCTTGAATAAATTTGAAATTTATTCAGCTGGCCATGAAAGGTAACAAATTCTCTTTCATCTCATATTTCGTATAATATAAAGCATCTCATTTCGGTGACTTCCTTTCTTTGAAGAGGGCTTCATTCGACTTTTCACACACACACACAAACGAATATACAGCGCTCGAACCCATTCCATCTATAGAAACTGACCGCTCAATTTCCCGATCAAAATGAAATTTACGTATACCCGAACTGCTATCATGCACTGTCCTGCTTCAAAATGTATACATATCGCTGACTGGATCAGTCCATCACAAAATTAGAACCATGTTTCATGCCTTTTACTGGATGACCATCGAGTACTTTTCATTCGTGTTTACTTTCTTCAACAAACAATCTTTTTTAAGCTTCATAGCAAAATCTGAATTCCACATTTATCTGCGGCATTCATGTGGCGTACGTTTTCCATGGTAATGAAAACAACCTCTTCTGAATTCATTTCTTGAAAGTGCACTAACATAACACTGCAAATGGAGTGTCAAATGAAGAAAGACTTTTAATTTACAATATTTGAAAATATCCTTTTAGAATATTTACAAAACGATTACTTTCAATGTCTATTTAGTGCTAAATCATTTTAAATACAATTTCAATAATTTTTCACATAAAAGCGTCCTGCATAATTCTCCATCATTGCTACATTAAAAATGTATTTTATTTTTTTACCTTGCAAAATTACAAATTATTAAATCCATGTACATATATATGAATTTAAAATTTTCAGCTTTGCTTAGAGAGCATACGTTGTACCCATTCTTGATAACTGATGTCACTGTGTTGCTTTATGGC